>JAEAOA010000747.1:600000-907856 GCA_016746295.1 Potamilus streckersoni | reverse complement strand
GTATCCGAGGCGGTATTAGCGTGATAACGAAGAAATATGCTGAAGCAAACAACAAATATTTGAAAGAGTATAATCCTGACCTTCCTTCGAAGTATATAGTTTATCTAGATTGCAATAACTTGTACGGGTATTCGATGGCAGAACCAATGCCGTTTGGTGGATTTCATTGGATCACGGCTGATCAATTTCTATCAGAGACAGAAAAAAAGATACCCGACGATGTTTCGTATTTCGTTGAAGTTGATCTCGATTATCCAACTTCGCTACACAAATTACATAACGATTACCCTTTCTGCGCGGAATCGATGATTATAGAATATAGTTTGTTATCAGAAGAACAACAAGCGTCAGCATTACCAAGACAACATTCTATGGTAAAGAAACTAGTACCAAATTTGCTTCATAAACGTAATTATGTTTTGCATTACAAAGTTTTAAAACAAGCAGTCGATGCTGGTCTTGTGTTGAGAAAAGTTCATCGCGTACTAAAATTTAATCAGTCACCGTGGATGAGAGGTTATATTAACTCGAACACTACAAGAAGAGCTGCGGCAAAAACTGATTTTGAGAAAAACTTTTTCAAACTGATGAACAATTCTGTTTTTGGTAAGACGATGGAGAATATTAGGAAACGCGTAAATATCGAACTAGTCAATGATGTCAATCGCAGAAACAAACTTGTGTCAGACGATGATTTTGTGAGCATGAAAATATTTAATGAAAATCTTGTTGCGATACAAAGAAGAAAAACAAATCTAAAACTAAACAAGCCGATCTACGTTGGAGCTTCAGTGTTAGATTTATCAAAGTGGCTGATGTATGATTTTCATTATAATTTTGTTAAAAATCAATGGCCGGCTAGTAGATTATTATTTACTGATACTGATTCGCTCGTATATGAAATCAAATGCGAGGACGTCTATCAGGATATGCATGATAATAGATATCTGTTTGATCTTTCTGATTACCCACGTGACAGTAAATTTCATGACGACACAAATAAAAAGGTTATTGGTAAGTTCAAAGATGAAATGAACTCGAGCGCTATCAAATACTTTATCGGATTACGTAGTAAAATGTATGCCGTATTGTTAGACAATAATAAAATAACAAAAAAAGCAAAAGGTCTGCCTCGTGATTTTGTTAAAAAGTTTATAAAATTTGATGACTACAAGTACGCGCTTGATGGTGGTGTTAGTTTTATAAGAGCTATGTCAATTCGGACAAATCATCATAAGCTCGAAACAGATGTCCTTATCAAACGCGGTTTGAGCAATTTTGATGATAAACGTTATTGCGAAAATGGGGTAGATACACTTGCAATTGGGTATTGTCATGATGATAGAGATATACTTGACATTATCTTTGCAAACTAAAATTTTATCTAAACTTTAAAAATAATGTTTGAAAATTTGACAGTAACAAATAGCTACAGTAGCAAAATCAAATATCTAATGATGGACGGCAAACCATTGACAGTTGAAATTAATAATGAAACATCAGGCATATGCTTTAGTGGTACCCGTGACAAGTTAAAACTTTCGCTCATCAGATCTGATGACAGCGAGTATTTTAATTATCTCGAACAATTGTATCAAAAGTTGCTAGCGGAATTTAACAACTTTCACTGTCCGATTAGTCAGCATAAATACACCAAACTTACAATTGATCTTGATCGGTCAAAGTTGCATTTTATCCACAAAAAATACCCTCTTAACAAATCACAAATAAAAGATTTGTTTGAGTCCCGTCGTTATGTCAGCGGTAAAGTAAAGTTTAGCCTCTATCACCATGATAATGAAATATTTTTGATATCTACAGTTGAGACATTAACAGTTGGTAATGAGGTATAATACCACTTACCTTATTGGAATTCTAATGCGTAATTTAGTCCACAATCGCCACGCTCTGCTAAATCGTAATGATTTGGAAAATTGAGTCTGACATATCATTCTGCTTATTCTGGAAGATCACGTAATTAAATTTTACCTGTTACCTAGGTTTTTTGCAACAGGTGTTCTATTGTATTTGTTTGGAGGTCTAGAGGGGTGGGGAGAGGGGTTGTTGAGCTCGGATTCTTAGCGCAATTATTGATTGCAACAGGTGTTCTATTACGTTACCTAGGTATTTTGTATTTGTTTGGAGGTCTGGAGGGGTGGGGAGAGGGGTTGTTGAGCTCGGATTCTTACTTTCTCCTACTACTTCTAACTCTACGCCAATCGAGTGGTGACTTATAACCGGTAACTGTTGCTTCCCGTGAATTGAGTCAACGCTGTGAAGCGAAGCTGGAGTGTCCTCTCCAGGGCGCAAGCCTGGGCAAGGTTATATGAGAATCAGCTGTTGCCCATGCAACTGACTCCCCCTCTCCACGCAGCTGATGGATCCAAGGAAAAGGACAAGCCGATACGTCATGGCACCAGCGGCGTCGCAGGCGTTGCCGAGATGTCACTAAATGCAGTGACAAGTCGCCTTAGGGACTCCGTCTCCGGATTTTCTGTTGGGGTTTACTCCCTTAGCCTTCCCCATGTAAGGGTATAGTCGCAAGGCAGCGAAGGTTTGAAATCAGAGTTTACCTTCTCCTAGACGGGCTACCACCCAAGGTTAACGGGCCCCATCTGCTCGAAGCATCTGGTTTTGAGGCGCCAGAAATTCGCCTACCATTCCTTCTCCAGTTAGTTTAAACAGGTTCCGCCGGGCTTAGTAGTTAAACCACTCGTGAAGGCCTGGAGCTGGATTTGGTTGTCAGAGGCTATCACAGACGCAAGCCATTGAGGGATTTCTAGGGAAAGTGGGTGCTTAGCCCCTTTAATTAATGATTAAATGATAGACTGCTGCTCATCGCGAATGTTGATTTTTTTTAAACACCTCCAATCATGCAACTGATTTTTCGTGTGTTTTTGTTACATTTTATTATTAATTGTAAGAAGTTTGTGAATGGTATAATACTAGGAATGTTTATATATAATAAATGGAGCCTCTTGTGTTTAAAAGTACGCAGACAATCAGTTAACGTAAATTATTATTGCAAATAAGTCGACATCTAATGACTATCTTGTATAGCTATTTTACTGTTTTAACGTTAAAAAACCATAACCTTGGAGATATAATTTAAATTAGACTACTTACTGTTAGATTAGTTCATTCTGCGTATTTTGACACCTCGATCGGCGCTAAATCTTTATAAATAAGCACGCTAGTATCATTTTTATTAGAACTAAATGCCCTTCTTTCCCTATTAGTCCGGTAGAGCAGATTTTTGCATTTTGTTAAAACTATCCCACCTACTATGATATCCCTGGTATAGTTGGAAAGATACTTAAATTCCGCGTCTTATGATGCCACAAACACCCCTCTATTGCATTAGATAAAAAAAAATTGACGTGCATGATGATTTTTTAGGTGCGGGTTGATGTCGATCTCGATTTATTTTTAAATTCGTGCAAGGTAAGTACCCATGCTCTGTCAGTTGACCATGCCGACCACCCTCCAGGGAAATATTTCTTCGGCATTTTTTTATTTTTTATTTTAGCGATGAAAAAAGAAAAATGATTTCAAAATGACCATCTCGCGCAACGAGCGAATGGCAGAATTTTACAAGTTGAATAGCTTCTCGTGGGTCGGTGGTTCATCCCGGGATTTTCCAGGGTTCTTCCTCCATCATTAATATTGGCCGCAATGTATAGCCTATCTTTGGGGGGGGGGCACCAGACAGATGCCTCCCCCCTACTTAACCGAAAAAAATTATCTAAAAAAGTTTATGCATTCTTGTATTTCCCCCGATGTGTAGCTATGTTGTATTTTTTAAATTTGATCAAAAAAATTAATTCTTTTTAATTAAATTATTTGTTGGGATCTTTATTTGTCCCTAACTTTTTCTAAAGGTTCATTCTTCCAATAAAACTTCAATTTCTTTATCGGAGTTATTCCCCTTATTTTATTAGTTAACCTTGGCTAGAGGTTTCCTTTGTCCTGTGTATGCTAATATTTGGTGCTATTGCATGTTGCTATATTATGTTTTTTGTTAGGACAGCCATCTATATCATATTCTCCCAAGATGTCTATTTCATTATATGCATCTCATTCTTTCTTTCTCATCCTCTCCTTCTTCCACTCATTCATTTTTTATTCCATTGATGCATATAATTCATTCTTTATATAATTTGCATTATTTAGAATTAATTAAAAATAAAGATTTTTAATTTGGAGGTTAGACGGTGCGCTATTTGAAAAAAAAAATTACCCTAGTGTTTTTTGATGTATGTTATGGTGTTCCGTCCGCCTTTGCTATTTAAATTTTGTTGCTAGGGAGATAGGGTCCCAAACCATTTTTTAAAATTTGGACCCTACCTCCCCACATTTACCTAAATCTTTAATAAAATTTCGAAAAATATGTATCCATATGTGGATATGTGAGTCCACCCATGGTGTTTTCTGAGGCTCTTTCGCAGACCTGCTCACATCGCGTAAGGCCATGTGATATAGCTCTGCGACGTTCTTGTCCCGTACTTCTTCCATGCGTGAAGCCACCTGTAAGGATATGAAAATCTATATTTATTTACATTTATGTTACTTTTAACTTCTTATACTAATAATTTTCCCACTTTTTTATAGTGGTTAAAATGAAACTTATTATTTTCATGTAATCTAACATGTTGTATTCCCTGTCTAAGTATAATAATTTCTCTATTTTGAAAACCCCATATTTTTAATGATACTAATAATTTCTTCCCTCTCGTTTTTTATGGCTTGGCAGTATATTATAGAATGTCTTTTCGTAAAATTGTATTTTTTACATATAGGGCACTTTGGTATATTTTTTATCATATTCCTCCTTTTTGCTACATCTCTCGTCTAACAATGCGTTGTGTAAATATTTAAAAATTATGCTTTGAATTTTCAATAATTTAATACTTCCCTATAGTTTCCATATATTTCCCAAATTTACGCCCCATACTTCATTTTCTATTTTGCATATTTTTTAAAAAAAATATAACTCGCATATAACTTGGTATGTTTTCCGTTTATCCCCCTTCCATACAATATTTATATCTCTGTATTTTACAATAATATCTTTTATATGCTGGAATTTTCTATGTACTTCTAATAGTTTCATTATTTTATAATTTCTATATATTTCTTAGTTATTTTTAAGAACAAATTCGAACCAATAATAAAATAAACCCTCCCGCGGTATTCTTGTATTTGTTTTAATAATTTTGAGACGATTTATTATATTGGAAATTTTCATTATAGCCGGACTTGGTAAGTTTAGTCCTCCATTTCCTATTTGCCTATATAATATTTCTTTTTTAAATTTAATGTTTTATAATTCCATATATATTTAATTATATCATTATCTATTTTTTCCAAGTCTTTATTATTTAAATCAATGGACCAAATTATATAATTTATATTAGAATATAACTATGCTTTTGCCACTTGAGCTCTTTCCATAATACATAGCGGCGTTTGTGCCTAGGTTTCAAGTGATTTCTTAATTTTTTTTTCCATTATTTGTTTAGAGTTTACCTTTTCTTCATTTTGCCCAAAGTATATACCTAGGGCTTTAACCGTTTATATATATATATATATATATATATATATATATATATATATATTGGGGGGGTTGCAATCCTGGGTGATTCACTCTCCAGTTTCCTAATTTTAGTATTTCTGTTTTGTCATGATTTATCTTAAATCCCGATGTATTACCAAAATTGTCATATTCTTTCATTAAGTGTTTGAAAGAATTCGGGTTTCTTATAAAATTTGTGCAATCATCTGCATGTTGTAGCATTTTAATTTCATTCTTTTTAAATTTGGTATCTGTATTCTTTCTATACTATTATTTTTACTTATTTTTATACTTAGAATTTCTATTGATATTACGTATAATAGCATCGATAGTGGACATCCTTGTCTCACTGATCCTTGTATGTCAAAATTTTTTTTGGTAGCTCCATTTATCTGTACTCTAGCAGTTATATCTTTATACAGAATTTTAGTCCATTTTCGGAAATTTTCTCCGAAGCCAAATTTTTCAAGTACTTTCTCTATATAGTTACGCTCAATTTTGTCAAAAGCTTTTTCATGATCTATTAGCACCATGTCAATCTTACTGCTCATCTTAACATATTCAATAATTGTTTTTATATTTAAAATATTGTTTCGAATGGCTCTTCTTTTTGATCCACATGTTTTTCATTTATTATTTTATCCATACAGTTTTTAACCCTATTGGCTAATACTTTGCTTAAAATTTTATAATCAATATTTAGGAGAGAGATGGGCCTCCAATATTTTAGATCCTTCATAGGTCAAATAGTCACGTGATAACAACAAAGTGCGTTGACATGTAGTTTCTGCGTGATCAGTCAGGCTCTTTCCAGGAAGATGCGACAGCGACATGTTTCGGGCTGCTGTTATCCCAATTAATATGTTGAATAATACGTGTTTTTTCTTGTTATTGTAGATATTGCGTGACTTTCATTCAATATTTTCGAGTTTATGTCTTCTTTCTGCAATACTGGAATGAAAGGTTTTATGCATAAACCTATATTGCAACATGGCAGGTAAAGACGAATACACGGAAGCTCTTGCCAATGAGATACTTTAAGAAAAGGGATACTATTTTAATATTAAAGAACTACAGTATGATGTAATAAAATCAGTTATCAATGAAGGTGACACATTTGCCGTCTTCCACAAGGGGTATAGGAAAACGCGGTTTTTTGTTGTTATCACGTGACTATTTGACCTATGACGTTTATGCATATCGGCTGCGAGATTTGGTTAGTCATGTGACTAGCAATGAAAATGGTGCGAACGAGGTCAAAATTCATCAACGATGTAGTTACGTCTCGTCTGACAACGGATTAAAGACAAAATCGTGTTATGCTTGTAATTTCTGAGAAGATAAATGATTCCCTATCGATTTAATGTAATTATGGGTCAATGTAAGGTCATTTAAGTTTGCTAGGCCTGATAGTTGGCGAGTACCCTATGCCGACACCAAATGGTGTCGGCAAATTCCAAGTTTTTGATAGGGAATAGACTCTGACCCTACACCCCAACATAAAAAAACCAAATATCAAAAATGGGGTGTCAAGGGTCAGAGGAAACTCGGACTAGTGTATTTGCTGATTTATCCGTATTTTCATTCTTTTATTTCGTCATCCATTTCAGTTTCTTTGTCATTATTTTCGGTCGTTTCGCCTTTATCCACGTCTTCATTGTCATTTTCCTTATCCATTTCGTCTTCTTCATTTGTCATTTTCTTTGTCTGTTCCATTTATTTCATCTGTATCTTTTTCTTTCTCTGTTTCTAGGTGTATCTTCTTTTTCTTCCTTTCTTTGTCTCTAGTTTTAGCTCTCGGTGACGTCTCAGACGACAACTCCGTTATTGTCGTAGCCATTTTCCTTTTTTCCTTCCTTTTTCCCCTCTTTTTTGGTATCGAGATGGAAGTTATCAGGATCACTCCTGAGGTTTCTCCTTGGTTTTCTTCTACTGATTCTTCTAGCAGTATTTCAAATCTTTTTTTTTTTTTTTTTTTTTGCTATCTCTTCCATCGTTCCTGGTGTTTTATTGTATAGAGGGCTTAAATATTTAGCCCACCTTGTTTCTTTTTCTGTCTCCTTCTCTTTATTCGTGTCATTCGTGTCATTCACCGTTTGTGAGTTGTCCTCATTGTTTTGTTTTGCTTCAGCTGGCTCAGTCGTCGGAGTTACCTGAGTACAACCTAGTGAGTTGTCCTCGTTGTTTTGTTTCAGCTGGCTCAATCAGCCCAGTCATCTGGTTTGCGTGAGTACGGCTCACGGCATTAGCCTATCTTGTGCTGAAAATGGCGTTAAACCCTAGGACAACAATAACAAAAACCTTCCCTACAAAATACTTAAATATGAAGAATTACGAAACTCGCGTCAAAATGTGTGTGCCTGAAATAGTGCATAAAGAAATCAACCAATCGTCTTCCGCCTATACATCAGTCCTTGTCGTATATAGAAACGTGTACACTTCCTGTCATGAATTCTTACCATCTGTTTGACACATTCGTTGTTTTTATAGTCCATGACTGAAGTGTTTCCATTTGCAAATGAAGAACAGCGCTGTACTAGATGCAGTTAAACTAATTTTAGTCTGTTTGCTATGGTATTTTAGTAGCGCGAGCGGAAATATAATTGGTAAAATGGTTTTGAATGAATTTCCATACCCAATGACATTAACGATGGTACAGCTAACTTCGACTTGGATTTGCCTTGAACCTATACTCGTGATTCTTGGGGTTCCCAAAAGAGGAAATATCCCGACAAAATACTATCTAACCATGATAGTACCCCTGTCCCTAGGGAAATTCGTGTCTTCAGTACTATCCCAGGTCAGCATATTGAAAGTGTCGGTTTCTTATGCACACACAGGTAAGCTATTGAAAGTCGCTTACGCTTGACATTCATAGTTTTCTCTGACTCCTTCCAATCCAGTTTTAGATATATTGACACTCCAACATAAAAATGTCAAAATAATTTAAATGGGCTAGGAAGAATCAAAGGAAACTCGGAATGTCTTGAATCGCTTGTCTTTGTTATTGTTATTAATACAGTAGAAGAAAATGGTATATATTAAAATAAACGTGAAATAACAGAAACTTTAAAGGAATAAACATTGACTTATTTCCATTGTGGTCTTATATAAGATCCACCAAGCATTAAAAATAGACTTGTAAGCAGTGCCAGGTTTTGGACAAATGAGGCCCTTTGCTAATTAAGATATGTGGCCCCTAACTTAGACCCTGAACCAGGTAGGCCCAGTAGGCCTACACAGGTAGTCAGGCGTATCTACTCAGGAAAATTTGATTATTTAAAATAGCCACTGACTTTTGAAAAATTCATAGTAAATTTTTTTTGGCTAAGATGGGCCACCTGGCCAGCACTGACCCTGTGCTTAAGCACATATAAGACCATACATCCGGTACTGCATGTAAGGATAACAAGAAAGCCAACAGGTCCTCATTTTCATAGCAAGAGATATTCATTCCAAAAAGAACAATTTTTTTGACTGTTTTAGTGGTTAAGACTGATAATGTTTGATGCACACATTTTTATGACAATCTGTTCCATGCTTTCTATTATAGGGAAAATCTATTGCTATTCAATACGATATAGTATTCAAGTTTGTTGACTTTGTTTCAACTTGGTAAATATACTCCCAAGATTTCTATCCTTTAAATCATATTGAAATTAATTGTGCCATGTGAGCATTGGGGACACTTACAGTAAAAGTATCATAGTTATTATAATGAAGCCACAGTTTATATTTTGTTGGATGAATAAAGAGATAAGTAGTTTGATATTAAGGATTTGTTTTTCAAAGCCTATTTGTTCCAACCAAGAACAAATTTAAACACTTCCACTATCTAAAAGGAAATTTCTCAGTGAAGCACAAACAAAATTATATCAATGGTATGATGTTAATATTTCGTCAGCAATAAAGGAAAATTTGAAAATTGCAACAAAATTTATGAAAAATGAGGACTGGGAGATTAATATGTTAATAATTCCACCAAATACTCACTTTACGATAAAAAAAATGCTCAGTTTTATAAATGGGGTTTGTTGGAATCGTCTCCATGTTCTTTGTAGTATATAAAAGTACCTTGACAAGCCTACGTTGTCAAAATTAAATTGAATAAAGAGAACAAACGTTAGTCTTGCACTGGACTATGGAAACTGAATGTTTACCTCAAATTCCTGAACTAATCATATTAATAATACTAAATTATCTTATCCTGGTGTCGAAGTTGAATGTTTTAATGGGCCCTAATCAGTCAAAAAAAATGGATATTATTGAATGTTTGATGTAGGTCCTAATCAATCAGAAGCATGGATGAAGTTGAATGTTTTATTAGGTCAATGTCAATCAGAAGCACAGTTGAAGTTCAATGTTTTAGTAGGTCATATTTAATAAGAAGCATGGATAAAGTTTAATGATTTAGGTCCTAATAAACTGGTAACATCAGACTTGTTACATCTTCTATGAATAATATCCCACTCAATTAAATAGTAATTGTACTACATATACAGGGGTAAAGCTAGACTTGAAATTTAGGGATAAATGGCTTCTCCTTTTGTACTGAACAGGGAGCAGTGAGAGCTGAATAGGAAGTAGAAACAAAGCAAGAAATTGTTTGTGTGTGTGTGTGTGTGTGTCCACTTAATTAAATTAAGCTCACTATTTCCCATTATGCATATTTCCATTTAACATTGGTTTTGAGCAGTGCTTTATTTAAAAGTTTAAAATTTTCTTAGTTGTATGTAAATACATTTGGATCATGTTTATAACATATTTTTTTACACAGTGTAATTTGGCCACATAACTAAAGAAAACTAAGTAGAAACTATAGATAGCAAAGAATTTAATTGAGTAACTAGATTACAGTATATTATATTTGCAAGGTAGTAAAAATGTTTAATCGTCTATCCTTAATAAAGATTTTTTTTTTGCTTTCTGAAAGTCTACATTAAAATGACACTTTAGAAGATTTCTAAATTTGTTTGGAACAAACCTGGTACCATGTCCAAAAATCATGTTGCTCATCCATAGATGAAGACACAATGAAGAATTATAGATGGTATATGAATGAACTAAACCCATCTTTCCAACTGAAGCAACATAACCAACATATAGGTTGCATCTATTTTTAGAAACAAGGATTATCTTAATGTAACCACTTACCTTATAGATACAACAGTCTCTAGTTAAGATTGAAAATGTATGGTTTTATTTGTCTACATGCTTGTAATAACATTAGTCATTGGTTAAATAGTATTTATTCACTGTTTATTTTTTTCATTTCATTTCTTAAAAATGAGTGTAGTCAGAAAATAACTTTGACCAGTGCATCTTGAATTCCATAATTAACATAGCGATGTTCAGTATGTTCCTGACCTACATGATTTCATTTAAAAGGTAAATCTTCAACAATATATATTTAGACTCTGCTTTCTATCTTTTGTATATTTTCCTGAATATATTTACCCAGTGATTTGAAAAAATACACTATCCAATCATTTGGTACTTCCCAGAAACAGCAATGTCCGTCATTATTCCACCATGACAGGTTTACTGAAGTTTAAAACATTTGTGAAGAAAATAATGTACATGTGGCAGTTAAAATATTCATTTTAGCAAATCTCTTCATAAAATACAAATTGATGTTTGCTTACTATTGCTCAAGTTAGAAATTTTTGTCATCAAATGATAACTTCTCAAACTCAGGTAATGATAATTGCAAACTTAATCTGGAAGGAGTTAACAGTCAGTCAATTATCAAAATACATGCCTGTGAATGTGTACAAGTTTGTATACTAGCACAGTTGATATCAACACCAGATATGTGAAGTATTGATGCCTTGAATTTGCCTGAGTACATTGTAACATTGGAACTGGCAAAGGAGTATCTACATTGTCACTCAATGAACCTAGAAAAAGTCACAGGGTGAAGTCATTTTCACTTTCCAATTAAAATAAAACAAAGGTTACATTTTTGTAGGTGACCTAGTCACCATGTCACCTGGTAGTGTGACACCTGATATTTGATATCACCTTGCAATGATTCCAAGTATTAGAGATTTCCAAATGTAACACCTGTGTATGAGAAAAAGAAATCCCTCCTACAATTACATTTGTGATTAAATGTCAATATCAATGCATGTTAGGCTATGTACAAAGTGTTGTAGTTCAAATTATGCTTTATATTCCAATCATGTATCCAACA
Source organism: Potamilus streckersoni (assembly GCA_016746295.1). NCBI lineage: Eukaryota > Metazoa > Mollusca > Bivalvia > Unionida > Unionidae > Potamilus > Potamilus streckersoni. The sequence continues at coordinate 896,085 of JAEAOA010000747.1, read as the reverse complement.
TATATTGTTTTCTCTGGTGAAGTAGATATGGCAAAAACATTCTTTTATATTTTCAAAATCTTCTGAGAAGTTAAATCTTATGAACACTCCCGTTTCCTGACACATTGGAAATATTAGGCAGCACTATGTCCTGAAAAGAAACTAATACTCAGATATTTTTGTTTTTGCAAACTTTTATTAACATTACATAAAGATTTCAAGAGTTCATACAAATCACAACCTTTTATAACATCTTTATTTGAGATTTTTAAAAAGATATTTTTTTTATTTGTAGTAAAAAAGCTTTTATGGAAACTGCTTCAGCCATTATAGACTGTGTGTGTGCATGTAATGATTATAACAATTCCACAATTTATGAAGTTATATTTTTGGTTACTCTTAGGGAGACAGTGCTGCAATAAATTCAAACTTCTGAATACACAAAATGATAATTTTACTTTGACTAAATTTTTTATGTTAATATGGTTTAGTACTGACAGCTCCAGTCACATCATTAACATAACAGATACATGTACTACAATAGACAGAGTAACAGTTCCTGAGGAAACCACCATGTGATGTAATATCACTGAAAGCAAAAGTACCATGAATATCCACTTGCTGCTGTCTGTTGGTCAGATAAGATTTAAAACAATGGTTTTAGCTTCTTTATAAGTAAAAATGATCAATGGTACCATTAGATTTGTCAAATAAAGAGCATATCAACGAACTTGCATTGAATCATTTAAAGTAAGATATGCTGTGTTATGTAAATTAAATATCAGTTGAAAATCCATACAGAAATCAAGATTGATACTCAAAATAAAATGAAATAACATATATTACCCTTTCCTGTATTTCAGAGATACTCTAATATTTAATATAGACAGTATTTATTATAGATAAGCGGTGGTTGGAAGCTTTGTACCAGCAACAAAATACCTTTATTTTCGATAATTACATTAGAAACATTTTGGGACAAAACAATTGAGATTTTAAAAATATAAATACTGTGGACAAATCGATTTACAACAGTGAACATTCTTGCAAGAGCGCTACAGAAATTCCTTGTGAGAATAACCTTAATAAGAAAATTGTACATGTAAAAGACTTTAGAAAAGAGATCTCATATTTGCTGAATACCATTCTCGGCCAATGCATAAATAGAAATCTCCCATCTCTTGCTGATTACCAATATCCCCCAGTGCATAAACAGACAATGGTTTGATTGTGTAATGGGTATTGGGTACATACTTGATCAGAAGTTAAAATGACATTTTCTTGTCTCAGGCAGCAAGTTTGTTAATGCATTTATGTGAACATTTTTTTTATCTTGGTGTGTTGGTATGATGTACTAACTTGATGATAACATAAGTTAGAGTGAATTCCATGGCTCTCATGGAAAATCCTTTTGTATTTTATTATATATTATTTTCAACACTAACTCACATCCCCTATACATTGACCATGACCCAGGTTTCATAACCTAAAATATATTACAGCTCCTGATTCATGCTGTGAATATATGTATGTATGTATGTATGTATGTATGTATGTATGTATGTATGTATGTATGTATGTATGTATGTATGTATGTATGTATGTATGTGAATAGACATACATGGTATCATAAAATTCTCAATACAAAAGCATCACATTAAAGTTTCAATAAATATCCTGTAATTTGTGATAAAAAAAATAATAATAAAGTAAATGAATGTGGTAAAGATAAAGTCTACATTTATTTTTCTAACATAAGTTTATGTACCTTTTGTTTTTCTTTCTCACTGCAGTAAAGGCAACCTTACCCCTGTTTACAGTTATAATAACAAGGCTCTTTTTTGGAGAAAAACAAACACTGCCGGTAAGTATTTTTATACAGGTCAACATTAATATATATGGAATACAGAGTTCACAAATATATATGGAATACAGTCAGTTCATAGATAATATATATATATAGGATACAGTCAGCTCAAAACTAATGTATGTGGGATACATTTTTATTAAAATTGTGATTTGTAACAAGAAGATTTGACAGGTAATGATAGAAGTCTGTTATGGTGATCTTTGAAATTCATGGTCGGGTTATGTTTATAAGTCTGCCAGACAAAGCAGTGCATTTCATGTTAATGAGATTTAAAATTGGTAACAACATGCTTCCATTGACATTGTTATCTTTCATATGAGTTTTAGTTTTGATGGGTATTTTCTGAAAGTTGATAGAACAGGACTTCATTTTGGTGTCCATTGGAAATATTATAAAAACATGTGTATTTAGATTGTTGTGAGTGTTCATTGAATTCTATATATCTCCTGTCACATTTCAATTTGATGTCATTTGGCTGATTTTCAAATTCTTACACATATGTTTGAATCAATAAGGTAAGACTTAAATTGTAGTCTTTATGTACCTTAGAGCAAATTACAGAAAAATGATTTAAAAAATAAAGAAAACTTTGTAAGATAATAATATATTTTCTATATCCAAAGACATCATTTTGAGTTAAGTTCTGCTTTTTTTTTGTCTGAATTAACCCATTTGGTACTTCTGTTTATTTGTTCCTGTTACATGTCGCAGCTGTAGACAGTTTTTAATTTGTCTAAGTTGATACATAATGCTAAGGAATAAATTCTCCATTCATTCAATCATTGTAACCATGGATCATAACAAAAAGTTAACATAATGCATTAAGACAGGTGAAATGTTTAAGTATGTTTATAGCTTTAAATCTGTCTAATGACAACAAAAATTGTCACCTCTACACTGTGGTAAGTATAATAATGTAAAGACTATTTAGAGGAAATGGCCAATATCTTTAACTTTGTCTGCTTCTTTTATATTGTATTTTTAGCTGGAGAACAGCTTGAGAATGGGCCCTTGTTGAAAGAAAACTTTGCTTCTGAAAGAAATAGAGTTTTTGTATTGAATTGACTTTAAATTTTAAGGATTTTTTTCTATGCTACACAATCACATACCTTGGGAGTATAACCTGGAAAATCAACCCTACATGGCTAAAGTGCTTGCTATAAAAGTGCAAAATTGTCTGCACACATAGGTGGCAGTCAGAGTGATTTGCCCTTGATATAGAGTTTGACTTCAAATCCCATCAGTACCTCATTTAATATTTCTGCTTATGCTAGGTATCACACCCTCTTTAGGCCCCTCGAAAATTGACATCAAGAGTTTCTCCTCATCTGCTATAGAACAAGCTTGAAAAGTTTCTCACCTTTGAGAAGGAGTTGTATATTCCATCATAATAGATCCAGCTATTTCTTGCTCTTTCTATGTGAGACAGAGCTTTCTATAATTGATTATATAATTATAAAATATACATGTTAGGCATCCTTTTGTAGTTACTTGCAATAGTCTCTATTATTGAAAAATGTGTATAAAGTGATGTTTTACTAGCTACACCTGTATAATATTACCTCTTGTATTTCTTATTTATATAGTGTAGATTATTTTAACTAAATGCAAGCAGTGTTAACACCTGAAGGACATGGGCGATAACCACAATACATGTTTAATATGTATCGGATGACTCTTTGGAAATGCATGTCAATATGCACTGTTTGGACAGAGAATCAGTTGAATATGGTACTGATCAGACGATCTAAACAGATGACATATGAAAGATGATAAATGATTTGGAGATGAGGATGCTAGCAGCATCTATGTCATACATTCCTGATAGACAGGTATAGTAAAGCAGTAAACTAATTACAGCTTCACAGCCCTCGGCTAAACAAGATTTTTGTTGTTGTACCAGTAGGCCTGATCATGTGATTTCTCAGGTACATGATAGCCAATCATCTCTGCCTGTCAGATACAGACCAGATTGAGAGCATGCCAGTCCAACTCACTCTCCTACACAATACAAGTAGGAACCTATTGTGTGGATCCCATAACCACAAACCTGTCCCAGTATAAGGTACTTGACACTCTTATGGAAGATAAGATGGATGTGTTGTCAGTCAGACTGTACCATCTGAATCAGATCCAGATGAGGTCAACACCAAAGTCAGTCTTATCTTTAGTGTCAAATGAGGAAATCTTTGCCTTCCATTTAGTGGGATCCAATATCCACACACCTGTCCCATCATCATGAACCTGATATAAAAAGGGAAGAAAATGGTGGCTCTGTTGTGTTAAGACCAGACCAGCCATAAGATATAGATTGCTCTTGGTCAGTACCAAATCCAATATAGCCTACAGATATGCCTGAGAGGACTGTTTACAATGATGTAATCTCCTCATCTTTGCATCAGCACTGAGAGGAAAATAAAAACTGTTTTTGATAAAGCCATGGCTAGTTTAGTGCCATCATATCCATTTTCTTTCACAGATGCATAGATTTGCATGGGGAAGAGATATCCAGCATAGTGCCACAATTATCCAATGGCCAGTTTATTGGCATGTACCTAGTTGCTATTACCGACACAGGGTAATCTATAGCTATGAAATTATCCATACTTATTACAGGTCCTAGTAGGCTGTGTACCTAATGAACATGGCTGCAGAATGACCTTTTGTGACTTACTTTGGTACTGACAAAATAGTACTGTAGTCCCAGTAGCCAGAGAATGAACAGTACAGTTAGCAAAGGCTGAATAACCTTGGAAACAATGCTACGGTTGCATCAAGACTGGCCATCCAATTATTGATTATAGACAGCACACATTACAATATGGCCTTTTCTTATGCCTAAGAGTTCAATGACAATGATCCGTTTTCATGCTCTAGTGCCATAACACTGACTTCAACATCACTTTAAGGTCTGTACACATTTTGGTCTATGACCAGTGCTGTGCCACTGTTTCTGGATATATGCCAAAGCACCCAACTACCATTACAGAACCAGTGCAGTCCAAAACCCATGTGGAGTCCAAGGCTTTTATGGATCCAGCTTGGTCCTTGCTATCACCAACCAGTGTTGTTGTTTTGGGTTTAATGCCATGTTTCATTGTGGTTTGTATAACTGGCAGAGTAAGAACCCAGGAAAACCCCAGTAAAAACCTCCTGCTCTTGGGAAGCTACTGAAAAAACTCACATACCCACATTGGCTGAACCCTGAGACTCGAACCCATACAAACAGAAGTGAGATGGTAGCGATTGGTTTAGTTTTAGCACTTTAGACCATTTAACCAACCAGGCTCCACAAACTAGTCATACAGTGTCGTGTGGCCACTTGCCACTCATATACCTGCTACAGTGATGTTACAGTCCAGTCCAATTTAATCTGATAACATATAACGCACTCACAAGCTTTATTCTCAGTTCTTGAACCAACCAAGACAGGGGACAAGTCCTAGTGTGTTCAAGTTGCAGACGTAATGGATGACCATCTTTTCTCGGGCATCTGAATATATAGCCAGATGCTGTAGATTCAATACTTTCATGTGGCTCACACTGTAATAGAGTGGGCTCAGAAGCCACTTAACATATGATACAACTGCAGCCATTCTTTGTATGGTATTGAGATGCATTTCTATTTAGCTCTGTTATCTGGATAATCATCATGTACTGTTGTGTGATTTAAATTTTTAATGTAGTTTTAACAATGTTTCAGTAGTATCGCTACAATATCTGCAGTGTGACAGTTTATAATGATGTTCTAAGCACTGGGGCATCATGCGGCAGACATGTAGTATGATGTCCCATTCAGTCACATCCTGACACCATGCCGACCAGTCCTAACACTAATTCTTGATCTTGAGCGCCAAGTGAGGCAGCTGTTAGTACTTTTTTAAAGTCTTTGGTATGACTTGACTGGGGTTTAAACCAGTGATCTTCCGACTCCTAGTCGGATGCTCTACCACTAGGCCATCAGAGTGGTCTTATTCAACATGTAACTTTTCTTGAATCACAATAGAACACCTAAGATGGAAACATCATGGCTATCAAGAGACATGCTCTTTACCTTTTTATATCGGAGGAGATATAAAGCAGGAAAGGGTCTTCTAAGGCAAGAATGCAGGAGTTAACATATCTCACCAATGACATCCTGTTCAAAGGAATTAAACTTTTCCAAAATAATAGGAGTCATTACATCACTGCTCCTTGAGTAATACACAACATTCTGCAGGGCCTTTAGACTTACATGTATATGTTTACCTTCATTACTGATGTCCAAGAGATGGGCACTAAGTGTACATTCTGCTGCTGCATTTTAACACACAAACTATTAACAGTTCATCAATATGGTTCAGTTTTATTGATAATGGCCCATGCCATCTGTGCAAAGAACAGATTTTAATTATTTTGCAATCAGTCTTTTGTGGTGAAACTATTTCAGTGTTGGATTATTCACCTGAGAGCCATCTACAGAACCCAATGAAACCTCTGAAGTTGTACCTAGCATGAACCAGGTTAATTAATTCAAAGATGGATATCTCATTTATTTTACCTTTGAAAGAGGACAAAGGTAAATATTTCAGCTCAGGCTCTATCATCCTGGAAAAGGTAGGTTATTTGTTCTGCATACAGAGATTTAATCCAAGATATAATGCATATTGGCTCTTGAGGTTAAGGCATTTGCCATGGTCATTGCGTTTGAGTCTAGCTGTTCCCTAAATCAAGCCATGGAATGGAGGTCAGAGATCACATTCTAAGCTCTTTCACCAAAAATGGTTTGATTTGAACTTGTAGTACCTATAATAGTAATCAGGTTGTTTGGCATCTTAGTGGTGATAGATTTGTAGATGGAGAAATGTCCTGGTCAGCCACATCAAGGCAGATGGAGTCACTACTCCAGCTGTTATTTCTCAAGACTTGAAGCTGCTTCACATACCATAGGGGACTATAGATGGACCTTTTCCAAGGTAAGGGGATGTAACCACTCCACCTCTCATCTATTCTCATGGGTTGGTGGTTCATTCCGTGGATTTTCGCGGTTTCTTCCTCCACCATTAATACAGGACACCATGTATAGCTTATCGTGTGCTGAAAAATTGTGTTAAGCCCCCAGAAAAACAACAGCAACTTATTGTCTGATTCATTGTGAACAATAATCAGGGTTTGGTGAATTTCAAAGTTCAATATTCGGGTGAAGAAAACCCTTTCAGCGTTTTATGAGTTAGTTATACCTCTTCTTTGACTTGTCTTAAGAGATTTGTTCAACAAAAAAAATTAATATTTAGGTAAGTTATGTTATCATGTATTAATATACTTGTCTATTTGAATTCATTATCAAAGCCCATTATTCTTATAGCCTCATGGCCTCAGGTACCTGATTTGTCATACCCCTTTTAACATTTTTGGGGGCCACTATGTTGGTTAATTTCTAGAGCTTCTGCCTAAGATGCAAGAGGTCACATGTTTGATCCCAGGCCCAATCATACCAAAGACTTATAAAAATGTTACAAACAGCGCTACCTCACTAGGCACTCAGAATTAAGAGGTTAGTGCTAGGACTGGTGAGCCTGGTGTCAGGATAATATGATGGGGTGGGGCATCATGCCACAGTGCTAAGTTTCACTATAAACTGCCATACCGCAGACATTGTAATATGACATTACAATTGTTAAAGCCATGTTAAAAATCCAAAACAAGCACACACACACACACACACACACACACACACAAACATTATTGAGACACTCAATGCAATTATTTATTTACTACTTGTGCATTATTACTGCATATTATAAAAACACACTAATTTCTTGATAAATCATTTTTTTTTTGTAGGTATACCTGTCTCTGGTCCCCATAATAAGTGGCGTTGTTATAGCTACGTTAACAGAAATCTCATTTGATATGATTGGTCTTATGAGTGCTTTATTTGCAACATTGGAATTTTCACTTCAAACCATATTTTCCAAAAAGGTAAGAACATGATACCTTGCTGAACTTTCTTGGTCTTTGTCTTGAGAAACAAAAAATAATTTTACATGTCTGCCACAGCTTGGCATTTGCAGGAACATCAAAAGGAACAGGATGTTGGTAGGTATACAATTGACACAAATAGATCATTCTACCATCAAAAGGAACAGGATGTTGGTATGTATACAATTGACAAATAGATTATTCAACATCAAAAGGAATGGTGTCTGATATTTTATTTGACATGTGACACATAACCACTTGTTAACAGCTTTGATAGCAACCAACACAAATTTTCACTGTCCTAATGGATTAGTGATGGCTGGGGTTTTAATTATCCATGTAAAACCACTGACTTCAGTTTAGTGAATTAGTAGGGGCCCCGAGTGGTCTAAATCGATGTCCGTTTTATGATCACTGCCATCTCACCTCTGTCTGCATGGGTTCGAGTCTAGGTTTCGGCTAAAGTGGATATGTGAGAAAGCTTGCCAGTAGCTTCTTGTGGTTCTTTAGTGATTTTCTGGTTTCTTCCTCCACCATTAATACTGGCCGCCATGAATAGCCTATCATGTGCTGAAAAATGGCGTTAAGCACCAAAACAACAAGTGAATTAGCATTACTTTTGAGCTCATTAATTAATCTACAGTAGATAATATACAGATGAATCATAATATAAATATGTACCAGTACTATTACTGTTTACAGGAATTCATTGATTGTTAATTTTTATATTGTTTGTTTTGGGGAGAGCAAAACTATTAGGGAATGCATAAAGAATGGTACTAAAGATGAAAGTTAAAGAGTAATCCAAACCTTACATGCTCTTGCAAGGCTCAGAAAATGATCAGATGATGGTAATGTGTTGTTTTTACAATTTTACTTGCATAAACATTTATTGGTGACTTATTTTTAAATTAGGAAATTAACTACTTCTCTTATCTACAAAGACAATTTTTTTTAAATAAATAACATGGGCCTTACTGATAGACATGAAGAAAAGCTTTATTTCTTATTTGAATACATTCCCTAATCATATTAACATTAATGCAGCCCTACCAAAGAGAGAAAAATGTTGTCTTTCCCTATAATCACATCAAGCAAGGGGAAGAAACTTTACACCCATTAACTCCTCTTTACCACTTCTGGTTGGTTCGAATTTCAATTAAATGATAACAATGAAATTCAGTGAGTGCAAGAAATAGAAAGTTCATAAGGAGACACATGAGATTTGTCTGTCTTGCATAATGTGTTTTTTATTCTCAAAATGCATTGTGTAGGCATTAAGGATGGAGAAAATGTTTAATGGTGTTGCAAATATTCATCAAAAACAATGAGAAATGCATAAAGTTTTGTGCACAGTAGAGCAAAATCTTGAGCCTTCACTGCAAAATTGCATCATTTTGTAGCATAGTGATGGATTCGCAATGATTCTTACCCCAGACATGATGCCAAATGTAACTTTATGATGAGCAAATTTTATGAACAAGGAGTTTCAGAGTTACTGTCCCTACCCCTTTCTTGCCAAACCATGGAATGTATGTCACACCTCCCCCAAATATCCAAGAATAACTATTGAGCCCATACATCAGTGTTCATGGGGTATTTGTTGGATCAGAATGGTCCATTTCCTTTCAAGTCATATAATGCCAGACTGGCTAACCATGCTGTCATCTGTACCCATTGTCTGGTGATCATATATGTCACTTCCGTGAGCCATACCACACACAGGTTGACACTGCCATGGCATGTGCAAGCATACTAGTAACTGACTGATGATATGTCTATTTTAATGCACCTTCTACATGAGTAGTTCCAAAGCTGACCAACCAACAGCAGTGCACTCCACCCATCTGGCAATTGATACAACCATCAATCTACCTGTTAATCATACTCTCTTGTCATCCATTGCTGGCCAGTTTGACCATAAGTATATTTCTTCATGGCTTATTTATTAATACACTGTATGGAACAAATGACATAGGTCATGTATGTGCTCTAAGACAGTTTTACAGCTATAGGTGTCATTTTGGAGAATTTTATTACACATACCATTAAATGGCATTTATTTTGCTCCTTATTCCATTAAAGATTATTGTATCAATTCTTGAAGAAATGCTTAACAGCAAATTCAGTGATAAAGTATATCAACATTTTTAGATGTAGCCATCCAAGCAGGATGATCCCATTTAAACCAGATTCTTGTGTTATGATGTAACAGTGAAAGTGCCACTGTTATGTTGTACAACAAATCTAAACAGATGTGATGATGTTGTCATTTATAAACAAAACCTTGAAAAACACCTGCAGGAACAAAAAAAACCACAAAAAAGCACACAAATCCAATAAATTGGGAGTAACTATAAAACTTTGTATATATCTTATGGCATATTGTGTCTTATATTTCAGTTCAAACATAATACATGTACCTCTTTTTTCCATAGAAGTATCTTCATTCAGACACATAAAAGACATTAGAGACATAGTTGTCACAAATTCAGATTTATTTAGTTAAATTTTACATTATGCTAAATAATAATTTTGAAGAAATACCTTCTGTAGAAATTAAAAATGAAACATTCTTACAAATATTAGTTCAATCTAATATCAACTTTTGTGACCCAGTATAATGCTGTACTGCCATTGTAAACATCCATTGTGATCAATAATTTTCATCTGGAAGTTTGTTATTACAATTATAATGCAGACCATTAAACTCTCATTACTGCATAAACTGTTATAACTAGATTACAGTTAAATTTTCTGACTAAAATGTGTAAATTATCAGTAAATGCAAATAGATGTGACTAAATTTACTATAGATATGATGGCTATGTCTTGTCCATGCCTCCTTAGATGTTCTAAATATACATTGACAAAAGCCATGTTGAAGATAACCAACAGCATATCCTTGGCAACACATTTGGATCCTACTATGGTTCCATTTTAGTTTTTGTCTTGAAAATATGTGTTGTATTGCAGAGTTCTGAAAGCCTGTCACCACTGTGAGCCAGGCCTGTAACATCAGTCATCAGTCAACTTGGAAGATTAACATTCCTCCTGCTATAGTTGGCAAATATAAGGAAATATTAGACCATCTGTCATAAAAAATGCAGGGAGGGGGATGGCTGAGTGGTCTATGGCACTTGCCTTGATGGATAACTCAAAACATCTCACTTTGATCATCATGATTTTCAGTCTCGGCTCACGAGTGTGGGAGAAAGCTTGACAGTAGCTTCCAGTGGGTCGCTGGTTCTTCCCAGATTTTTCTCAACACAAATTATACTGTTTGCATTGCATAGACTACATGTGCTGAAAAATGATTAGAGCCAACAAAACCAACAACCAACAGTGATCTTCGAAATTCTAGGGTTATCTTCTTGGAAAGCAGGCTATCACATTAACATTGAAACGACTGAGCTTCCATTATTACATAAGGACATTGTGGTGGATATGACAGTTCAGCTAAGTTGTCAAGAATGTCTTTCAAGCCAACAATAACATTGCAATTGTTGGAACTAGCATTTGGAATATATACCTAAGATCACCAAGTACAGTGTGACCCCATTAGCATGCTTGTATAGTGTGACCCAACTATAGCATGCTTGGACTAGCTAGTAATTAAAATATTTATTTTGAATGACCTCTGTATGTGGATGGTAAGTAAAATTACTCTTCTTTTTACTCATACAGTTAAATCCTTCAGAACTCTCATCCCTGTCACAACAGAACATAACATGTCTTCATCATCTGTTAGCTGACTGTTCTTATTTATTCAGTTTGTGGACCATTTTGCACTATTATATGACCCACACATAAACACAGGACACATTAAATTAAATTCAGGTGGAACTGTCTTGGAGTTTGAATTTTCCTTGGTGGTCAGAATCTCTTGGGGTTGAAATGTCTTGAAGTTGAAATGTCTAGGAGCCTGTAATTACAAACTGCCAATTTTTATCTCTGCAGACATGCAAGCCTCAGCCATAGGATGCACCATCAATCGGTTGGGTGTGGATTTGTACTTTTACCAGCCTCCCCACCATCAATCGGTTGGGTGGGGATTTGTACTTTTAGCAGCCTCCCCACCATCATTTGGTTGGGTGGGGATTTGTACTTTCACCAGCCTCCCCACCATCAATCATTTTGTGGGGATTTTTACTTTCACCAGCCTCCCCACCATCAATCAGTTGGGTGGGGATTTGTACTTTCACCAGCCTCCCCACCATCAATCGGTTGGGTGGGGATTTGTACTTTCACCAGCTACCCCACCATCAATCGGTTGGGTGGGGATTTGTACTTTCACCAGCCTCCCCACCATCAATCGGTTGGGTGGGGATTTGTACTTTCACCAGTCTTCCCACCATCAATCGGTTGGGTGGGGATTTGTACTTTCACCAGCCTCCCCACCATCAATCGGTTGGGTGGGGATTTGTACTTTCACCAGCCTTCCCACCATCAATCGGTTGGGTGTGGATTTGTACTTTCACCAGCCTCCCCACCATCAATCAGTTGGGTGTGGATTTGTACTTTCACCAGTCTTCCCACCATCAATCAGTTGGGTGGGGATTTGTACTTTCACCAGCCTCCCCACCATCAATCGGTTGGGTGGGGATTTGTACTTTCACCAGCCTCCCCACCATCATGGTAGTTTAAAAAATACGGAAAATGAGAAGACAAAACTGCAAATTCATTCTGATAGCTTCCGTCAGGTGGAACAAGTGCTAGATAAGTAATCTACTCAGTTTATAAATAGTCCCAAAAAAACCCAGCAAAGTCAAACCTGCTTAGAGCCACCATGGTCACAGGTATTTCACTCTGTCCAGACCAGGTCTTCTGTCATACCTGGATCTTGTTGGGCAAGTTCTGCAAAGAAAGGAATTTCAGCTTTTGATTGTGGAGAAAATCTTGCTAGCTAGAAGGTCATCAACTTTGAGGGTTTATAAGGCGAAGCAGCATATTTTCAGGAACTGGTACCAAGTCAATATCATCCCTTTGCGTGCCTTGTTCCCAAAGCAGGCTAATTTTTTTGTCCTCTAGTTGTTTCAGTTACTGTAAAAGGTTACATCTCCATATCTGACACTTTCAGGCGTCATGGCAAAAGAGATATTGATCAAAATAAAGAGCTATCAGACCTACTAGCCATTTTATCTTGAATAGGTGAAAATCTCTCACCCTGTAGTAAATGGAACCATTGGTGGGTTGTGACATGACTGTACAAGTCTGTTTGATTGTTTAGCCAGAACCTTGCAAAAGCTACCATTATACAGGACGTGTAGCAATTTCCTTCAGTTGACAAATTAACCAGTTAATAGACTTTATTGACCAAAAATAACATTTGGTGTGCACAAAATGCTTGAAGATAGTTCATGAAGCAATAATTTGTTAATCACAAGAAATAAAAATAAAACCAAACAATAACTTTTAGTTCAAAGTCTATTACAAATACAGGTGGAGAAAACTGCATTAAACATACATCACATAATAAAATGCTCAGATTGTTAAATAGTAATGTCTCGAAACCAATATTTGTCTGAAAAGTAAATTAAGGTAAACTTTTGGCATTATGCTATTGGTCACAGCCTTCAAAATAAGCAAATCTATTAAAAAGTAATATGTTGAAATTCAGTTTTGGAATTTTATAGGTGTATGAATGTTCATAGGATTATGCCATTTTGATGCAATGACACTAAATGAATTCTAATGAGACCACCAGTGTGAACATGTGAAAACATTATTTTGAGAAAAAATTCATTTAATTAAAAGAATTATCTATCCTAATTAATATGCATGAACTATTATTTATAATTAATATCTTAAGAAATATTACATTATTTGTTGCCTAATGGACATTAAAATTCATGTCCATTGAATGTAAATGGTCTTGTAATGCAGAGATATAGGATGGAAATTGAATGGATCAAGTTTCCCAGAAAATAAGATAAATTTATATCAATTAAGAGACCACAATTTCTTCTTTGCCCATGATTTCCACTTGTGCTTTGTATCCCCCTTCTCTTTTCTGGCCACAGGGTAATTGCTTATATACCTAACTGGGAATATTATAATCTACATTTGTTTTCAAAATGTTTTTTCAAGGTAATAAAAAGCAACTTATCAGTACTTAGAACATCTAATGATGGTATGGGTACTTAATTATTACTTGATTATAAAATTGGTCAGTACAAAGAATACAAATTTAGTTTTTTTTTTACACATTAGGAACAACTTGGATCGAATTATATTGTTTGCAGATACACATTGAAGAATGCACAAAGGGAATTGACTTAACACCTGCATGATGTCATGCCACTTAACCAATTGAAAAGCATCTTGTACTATTTGATGTAAACACTACTCCCATGAAGGACTATAGGTATCTGATCATTTAGCAGCGTTTAACTGTAGATAGATAAGATTCGGTGAATTAGGTAAGTATCTGTAGATCAAATACTGTGATATATATGCAGTCTATCAGATTGTTGCAGCTTGATAATGGATGTGTAAAAATCCCAGTCTTTATTTTCAAAATGTACAAGTACTATATATGGCCTATGCATGGTGATAAAAAATATGTACACAAGGTTGTGAGATTTACTATACACGAATTGTTATCTCTAGCTTTGACATACAGGTGAATGAATTGCATGCCCTTTAAGTGGCCCCAAACTATCTTCAGTTCAGATTGGATGGTTCCTACTGATGCAACCAAACTGTGTTGCTTAGAATAGTTTCCATCAACAGGCAGTCAGTGTCATGATCAGCTCCTCTCTTCAGTGGATACTTGAGAGGCAATGATACCCTCAAGCATTACTTGAAATGCACATACAGATGTTGTGGAACAAGCAAATGCCTCTTCCAGTTAAGGGCAGAAAAGAGGTTATAACCCCTCAGGCCCTAACATTGTGGCTGAAGTAGGGGATCCTCTCAACATACTCCAAGTCTCAAGAGATCTTGATATTACAGCAATTGCTGCAAGCTTCCAGTTGAACATAATGTTTCAATATGAGCCATAACAGGTGGCTGGCATGCACAATTAATGCTCAAGTTTTTATATCTAGAATCAAGCTTTGCAGAGACAAAACTAAATTTGGCGAGTCTAATTTCTGTTGCCCAGATGAGCACAAACTCCTCAATGGCATGAGTTTAAGTGTATTGGATTCATTCAAAAATGTTATAAGTAAAGAAGAGTTCTATACTATATATAGTTGTCATGGATAACATGACGATCAGTTGTGCTGCTCTCTCATGTTAGGAGAGCAGCTTATTCTTCATTCAGGAAATTTGGTCATTTTTCTCTCAGGTAAAGGTATGATGCTCAGCATTCCCTCCTGTTACATATTCTCCTAATATTATTGTGATAGGGAATGTATTCAAAGTAGAAATCAAATTACATGTATTTAGTAAATTATGTTTCTCTGAGAATACTTTCCTGGTCACATTACTATAAATCCCTCCCACACCTCCATGTTAATGTGAACATTTTTATTGATCTTTCACAAAGTATCTTAATTTATCTATTACTTAGCTTAAAACTGGAGTTGCCTAGCAGTGGTAAAGGGAATGTAATGAATCAAAGTTTTTTCATGGTCTGTATAGCAGAAATGCTTGGTTTGTATTTTTTTCAAAATGTTTGAGATTGGGTAAGTATTCTCAGAGAAACATAATTTACCAACAAATTCTCTTTTTAGTTATTAATTTGATGCAGAAGTAGTAACCATGTCATTTTAGGCCCAAGCTCTCTGACTTTAGTGCTGTGACACTTTTGATAAAAAAAGGAACTGATATTATCTTGACTTGTATCAATCTTTAGCTGCCAGTAAGCATTGACTTTACAAAAGTGGAGGACCTGAATGACATTTTGGGTGTGATGTTCCCCTGCATCATCTGCACATTGGATTAATGCATGGATAATATTTTGTTTTTAATTTGTTTTATATTTTCAGACATTAAAAGATACTGGTCTACATCACATGAATCTCCTGTTGATTTTTAGCCGGCTAGGTGCCCTTCTTTTTTTACCCATCTGGCTGTTTTTTGATGTGAGCAAGATTATTCAAGATAAAAATGTGGTATGTTTGGCAGAGTAAAACCTCACCTGACAAACAAAAAGTACAGTTTACCTTCCCATTCATTCTACCTTCCAGTTCAGGTTCCTTTTACTTATGAGCTATATTTCTTAAACAACCAATGTTTGCTTTCCTCTCATCCCATTATAGATTACCTCTGTTTAAAGTAGTCATAATGTTTGTGGCATGTTGTTGGTTTTGTTAGGGAAAGTAATATGTACATGGCTTGAAATTAGTTGGGTTATTTTTACCAATCCCGCCAAATGTCTGATATACCTTCTTTTGTATTTGTTTGAATCCTCTGTGCAGGAAGTACATAACAAAACATCCTATTTTTGGTCATAATTCAGCCTTCACAGTTGCTTTCCCAGTTCTCTTGATCATATCTGTGTTTGCTTTTTTGTTTTTTTTATCTAATTGTGTTTGGGTGGCAGTTGCACTCCTTGCAAGAATGTCCACATTTATCACGTTATCATGTCACAATGCATTGAATGTTTAAATAACAATTATATAATGAAAATATTAGTGTACTTTATATATAATGCAGCATAATTATTCAGGGGCCCTGAGTGGCCGAGTGGTCTAAAGCGCTGTCCGTTATGGATCACTGCCATCTCACCTCTATCTGCGTGGGTTCGAGTCTAAGATTCGGCGAATATGGATATGTGAGAGAGCTTGCCAGTAGCTTCTCGTGGGTCAGTGGTTCTTTCCGGTGATTTCCCGGTTTCTTCCTCCACCATTAATACTGGCCGCCATGTATAGCCTTTCCTGTGCTGAAAAATGGCGTTTAACCCCACAACAACAACAACAACAACAAGCATAATTATGAATGACTAACCAAGTTTTGGCATTGTTTTTATACCTATACAGTAGTCCCCCTCTTAAATGGCCCCCCTCACCAGCGGCCACTTGCTCCTTACGGCCAGAATCCAAAGGCACCAAGGAATTTGTGTTCAAATTTACCCCTCACAAAAGGCCACCCAGCTAACGCAACCAGCAGCCAGCATATTTGTGCAAAAATATAAAATTTACCCCTCAAAAGCGGCTACATTTTTTTTGTAATATGTATCCAGAACCAATTTTATTCATAACGTGTGTTAAGTAATCTGATTTCTAATTCCCGATGTCAGGTTTTCGTTTTTAAAAGAAGTGTTGACTAAGGTACATATGCCACTAATGTTAATATTATATAATTTACACCTCACGAGAAACTACATTTATTCCATAAAGCCCAGGAAGACTCAAATTTTAATCCATACAAAAAGGTAAGTACACATAATCTGATTATTGTTGCTGGTGTTATCATAAAATGTCTAGTTTAGCCGCTGATAATTAAGATTACTTATTAACAGTAGTAACATTTGAGAAGTCACAATATTGATGTACAAGACAGTAGTCTGTGGGGGAAAATGGTTAAATAGTTTTTATGGCTTCCTTTGTAAGATGTTGAGCTTGTTCACTTCCATGATTAGTGAATATTACTATTGACAATAATTGTCAAGTTTACAAATCTTAATAGCCGAGAGTTCCGAATGTTCAGATCAAATAAGCATACATATCTTTTCTCACTTAGTGTCAATAAATACAAAAACAATAGGGTACCAGACTGCCTTAAAAAAACACAATGGCATCTGGTTTAAATGCAGAAAAAAATTGTTTTGTCAGTCTTGTAGTTGCAGCATTGATTATAACCAGACATAATTGTCAAGATCTGCATAATTAAATCACATACAGATAACATCTGAATAAATCATTACCAAACATGAACATGTCATCACATAAATGGAGACGATTAGTTCAGAAAAAGTCTACAACATCAGTGAGGGGGTCCTTGACAACAAATTTTAGGTAGAAAATACTCAAAACTATTTTATGTTGAAAAGACTCATAAACAACATCATAACCGATATGGAATTTATTCAGCAGCAGTGGGAAAATGGAGCAAATGAAAAGAGAATTTTGTATGTACCAAAATTTAAATGACGTTTTTGAATGGTTTTGCAATGTGTTTGACAACAACACTCGCATATCATGTTTACATCAAGAATAAGAACTATTGATACATATTCAGTTGAAATAAGTCAACTATTATAACAAGAACTTGTCAATAATTAGTGCTGCTTTTAAATGAAGATATTACAAAATTCTTTAAAAATTGAAGCTTTCTTACTACGCACATTACATATACTTCTTACAATGTTGAGTCCCCTCTGGAAAGGCCACTTTCTCAATGCAGTAGGGGTGGACATAAAAGAGAGGGGGCTACTGCATACCATTTTATATGGTATTCATTGAAATTGGTTAATCGGGCCCTGCTATCAATCTTGAGCATACATACTATTTTAATAACCAACACAATTAAGAACACTGGCCAATTTTTGTTCAGGATATTCATTCTGAACCTAATTAGTGAAAGAGTTTATTTCATGGCTTTTTGTCTGTATTATGTCAATCTGTTAACGCATATGTTTTTGCTACTTCACTTAAACTACTTGGATGATTTGCCATGATATTTGACACATGAATCGATTTCAAGGTCTAGATAGGCTTAAATAAAAATGGTGCTGATGGGACATCCAATATGACCACCACAGCAGCCATCTTTAAAATCGTGTTATCACTACTGATGAATGGATAGTCATGTGAGTTTTCACAGAAAGACTTTGTATGATGTCTTGTTGATCTTAAATAAAATGGTCTCAATCAATCATCACCGTGGTAGCCATCTTGAAAGTCTTGTTATTGCTAGTCCGTCTGAGTAGTCAGTCATACTGACAAGGGGTTTTCACTATAAGAAATTTCTTGTGTCTAATTGGTCCTAAATCAGAATGGTTCCTCTGTGACTTTTAATATGACCATGACAGTGGCCATCTTGAAAATCTTGTGTTGTGACTACTACTCTAGAAAGAATTGTTACATCAGCTTGGGGGTCTCTTAAAAAAACGTGATGTGTGGTAGGACCAGAATGAATATGATACTTACCTGACTTCCTGTATGGATACCATGATAGCCATCTTGAGAATGTCTTATTGACATATGGTTTTCCCCAGATAGCTCCTCATGATATAATTTATTTTTCTAAGTTGAAAAATATTCTGCACAGACATTAAATATGGTCTCTACATCTGTTAAAATCCTGTTGCTACTTCTTCCAAATGGATAGACATATCAACATGGAGTTTTCACTAAAAGACATTTTATAATGTGTTTGGCCCTAAATATGTCTACTTGGTACTAAGTGAAGTGTCCGTCTGATAGCCTGTATAGCCAATTAAAAGTTATGTTGAAATGGGATGTCAACAGACGACTAAGTATATCAAATTGGTCCTTAAAGAAAATGGTACTGATCAGACTTCAAATATGGCAGCCATAAAGTACATAACTGAATTTTTTGTTTCACCAATTCTCCTGAATGGTTTGTCATATCAACATGGGTTTTTCAACATAAGGCTCCTAATGGTATATTGTTTATCATAAATAAAATTAGCGCTGCTCTTACTTCCCATACAGCAGCCACAGAGCCAAATTTGAAAATATTGCTCAGGAAAAGCTGTGATGGTTTCAGCACTCAACAGTTAAAAAATGAATGGTCTTATCTTGAATTCCTGGAAATTCTTTAATAGTAGGGCTTCATTCCCTTGAGGGATTTATGATAGCTTTACTGGTCATAAACCATATTGAAGGTGTTGGATGACCTGTTGCCCATTGTCTGTCATTTGTCTTTCTGTTAGCACAGGTTTGCTGTCGCTACTTCTAAACTTTTTGAAATGCGATTTAAAAAACTTTACACAATATTCATACCATTTTGACTACCAATGAGTCCTCCATGGCATCCATCTTGAAAACCTTATCACTACTTTTTTTTCACAGGAGGTCATATCAACTTATGATGTATAGTGGGTCCCAAATGAAAATTATGCCAACTTAAAATCCAGGATGACCATCACGATGAATTGTTTTATTACTACTTCTTCTAACACTGGAAACCCATATTGACATAGATTTTCACCAAAAGACTTCATATGGTGTCTTGTCAGTCCTAAATAAAAATGAAGCTGATCTAATATCCAATATGGCCACCATGCAGCCATCTTGAAAATCTTTTTATTGCTAGTCCTGAATGAATCATGATATTGACCTAGGGTTTTTGCCAAGACTTCTTAAGATATCTATTTGGTCCTCTGTGAAAATGGTGCCTATCTTACATCAAATATGAATATTGCTCCTTCTAAATGGTTGGTTAGATTGAAATGCAGTTCTCATAGGAAGACTTTTGTGATGCCTAGTCTTAATCTATTATGGCTGTTACTAATTCTGAATGGACAGTCATATTAACATGGGGGATTTCACTAAAAGACTTTGTGTGATGCCTAATTGGTCTGAAATAAAAATGGTGCTGATCTAATATGACCACCATGTGAAAATCTTATCATTCAACAATATTAAACATGGTTTCAGCACTTAGTAATTAAAAGTAATTAAACAGTCCTGGATATTTTTTTAAGCCAGTAGAACCTTGATGCCTTTACAAGGACTCACATATTATTTAATGTGCATACATTTTTACTGTATTTCTTGATAAAATTGTTATACTTAACTAAAATTAGTAATACTGTTCCTGATAAATATTTTAAAAAGAAAAAGCTGAAATTTGATTTTCTTTAATTCTAGATAAACAGTAACAAAACATTGATGACTCTGGGTCTGCTTATCTGTGATGGACTATTGAACATGCTGCAAAATGTGTTTGCATTTACAGTCTTGGCAATGTTAGCCCCATTAAGCTATGCAGTAGCCAATGCAACAAAAAGGCTAGTCATAATTGGTGCTTCCCTTCTCTTGCTGAAAAACCCTGTAACCCCCATGAATGTTGTGGGTATTTTAATAGCAGTACTTGGAGTTTTGTTTTATAATAAGGTAAGTGAACAGATTTTTGAAGGCTGGAAAAGTCCTACAATGTAACTTGCTTAGAATCATGATTTCTTTAATTTAAAGTGCAAAATGTGTATTTTATGCCCCAGTACAAATATAGTTGGTATATGTAGTGTTACTCTTACCTACCTGTTCACCTGATCCAATAAATTTAAAATTTAGAAGCCATTAAATGGCAGCATTCATGTTCATGAACAAATTTATAATTCCTTCAGGAAAAGTATTGAACTTCTCCAGGCCTTCCTGAAAATATTTTTTAGATCTACTGATCATAAACCAAAAGAACTCATGGGTATGATCTGTTGTCTGTCATCCATATGTCCATTAGAATAAGATTGTTATTCTACTTCTAAGCTACTTGGTGGAAACTTGACACCCACATTCATCTCATGGTCCAGTTAGTCCTAAACAAAACTGGTTGCCCTTTGGACAACCAATATGGCCACCACAGCAGCCATCTTGAAAATCTTGCTATTGCTACTACAGAATGGGTGGTCATATCAATATGGGTTTGCACTAAAAGATTTCTTAGGATATCTGGTTGATTTTAAATGAAAATGGTGCCAATCTTATGTCCGAAATGGCCACTACAGCGAACATCTTGAAATTCTCTATACTAGTATCCCTCATGAATGGAAAGCCTATTGACGTTTTCACAAGAAGACTTATGATGTATAGTTGGTCCTAATTAAAAATGGTGCTGATCTATGACTATCACAATAGCCATACTGAAAATCTTGTTCTTACTTCTAAAACAGAGCAGTAATATTGCTATTGATTTTTCATCCATATGATTTATTATGATGTCTAAGTAGTCCTAAATAAAAATGGTGCTACTTACAAATCTAATATTGCCACCACATCCATCTTGAAAATGTTATCACTAATGTCTCATGAAGGGACAGTCATACCAACATGTAGTTTCTAAGTTTTTTATGTCTAACTTGTCTTCAATAAAATGGTTCTGATTAGAAAACCACTGTGGCCATCTTGAAACTGTTGTTACTATTCCTAGATAGTAGCATCAGCTTGGGAGTTTCTGTCCATTGGTAGTGAATGAAAATTATGTCAACCTGACTGATATGTCTGTGACAATGGCCACCTTGAAAATATTGTTATGGCTTGGGGTTTCCACCAAAAGACTGATGTCTTGTTGGTCCTAATGAAAATGGTGCCAATCTGACATCGACAGAATCTATTTGAAAATCTTGTTGCTGAAGAATGTCGGAGACAGTTTCAACACTCAGAATTTAAAAGGAAGAAATGGTCTTGTCTTGGAATCCTGAAAATTCTTTTCAGTCCATTGATTGTA
Organism: Potamilus streckersoni; assembly: GCA_016746295.1. Classification (NCBI taxonomy): domain Eukaryota; kingdom Metazoa; phylum Mollusca; class Bivalvia; order Unionida; family Unionidae; genus Potamilus; species Potamilus streckersoni. The sequence continues at coordinate 873,971 of JAEAOA010000747.1, read as the reverse complement.
ATCCCCATCAGGGCACTCGTGTATTTACAATAAAATACAATGGCTGATATCCCATTCAAATGAAAATGATGATCTGTCAGATGTGAAGTGTGTAAGAGGTGCATCTTGATGCTCAATCTTGTTACTAGATATGTCAGGATGGGAGAAAATTAATTTCTATTATCTGAACACTGTTATGGTGGGGTGGGTTGAAGTGTTTAGGTATTAAATTTAAATTTCTTTTCTTTTTGTACATATCCCTTGAGTTGATCTTTTATTTTCACTTGAAATTCCCTTTTGATTTCACCTTCATATTGTTTGCTGCAAGTGTGACATTCAAATAAGTAAACCATGTTAAATGTGTTATGAGCTTGGCACTTAAAAATTTTGGACCAAGGACACATTTTTGCATAGAATACCATTTGAATCAGGCATGGTTTACTATCTGCAAATGTTTGCTGAAACAAAGAATTTTGCCCAGGTGTGAAAAATGGCAGTTCAAAATTTTTCTGTGTTCTTTGGCAAATGTTGGCAGATAATGAATGAATTTCTTTCGATATACCTCCAGAAATGACAAGTTTTATATCAGTAGGAATACTGCTTGCATGCATCACTTGCAAATCTAATTTACATGTATTAGACAAATGCATAGAACTGACCTGGTCATTGAAGCCTTTTGTTATAAGAAATGTCTGTTGTAATTATATGAATATTGACACTAAATCTTGCATTATGAAAAGAGTTTACATTGTGTATGATATATTTTTAATACTAGATGCCCACAATAAATATGTTTTCAAATTTTCAGGCCAAATTCGATCAAAATGAGCAGGCCAGACGCCAGAGGTTGCTACCCTATGTAAAAAGTGAGGGAGCACTGACTGATGCCAATTGTGTTCATGGTTTATCCCATCCAAAATCTGATTATGATACACAACACATACAGAATAGCCTACTGGCATCAAATTACTCACATCTACTTTGGAACAGTACTGTAAATACAGAGCAAGTCAAACTCATACCTCGAGTGCATGAAGAGAACAGAACTTACAGCCGAATTTCAAAAAATGAAGAATTGCATTCCAAAGGTGTTCATTTTGTTTGAAACCTGCAGTTTTCATAAACATACATTAACAAAGCAATTTTTGTGTTTATGGTTAAATGAACAACTTTTGTTATTTTTGCTGATAGCCATAAAATCATGACTGATGTTTGTAAAATCATGGCTGTAAAACTTATCAGACTGTCCAATAGAACAAGCATTTAATTTGAATAAGAAAGATTGATTCTATTGGTTTGTTTTTTGTACATATTATAAGATTTTATTGTTCATCCTAATCAGATATCGGCTGTTGATACAAAAAGTATGTCATTTTAGAAAGTTTTTCCACAAAATAATTATTTTGTTCCCTTCACTGCCACTTTATATTTGTAAATACATGTAACATAATTGCCTATTCCATTTAAAAGTATTGATCCATGTACAACACAAACCCAACTGCAGACAGTATAGACCAAGTTCTGACTTCCCATAATTCATCAGTTGTATCCTCAGTCTGAACATGCAGCTAGAAAACTTTGACTCAAAGACTCAGAAAAAATTTAATGAATTTGTAGTGTCGCTTGCAATAGGACTATATCTGACTCATCAGGAGTAAATCTTGACTTGCATGCATATCCTGCCAGCATGACTCATCAAGAGTAAATCTTGACTCAAGTGCATATCTTGCCAGCATCCACTGACAGTGAAACATGGTGGGTTTTTTAAGCATAACTGTACAATAGAAGTATTTTTTTAACTTATTTAAGAAAATGTAGAACATTTTTAAAGAAAATGGTTTATTTTAAACCTTTTGATCCAATATTTTATATGTATTTATATTGGTTGCTTTTCTTTTTTTTATATAGCTTTCTGAGAATTTGAGCATTTTGAGCTTTTATACTTCATCTTGTAGGTTTCGTGTTAATGCTTGTTTGGAAGGAATTATCTAATTGATTTTACATTACATTTTTATAACAGCTATTAAATGGTTCTGTATGGCCATTATTGTGCTGATGTTCTGTCAAACCCTGTGCATACATATATACTTTCTACTTGGTAAATTTTGTTTGTCAAAGATCTAGTTAGATATAGAATATATCCTTATAAAATGATAGATATTGAAAGTTACCTTCTACGTTTCAAGCATCAATGAAATACATGCACTTTAAATTTTGAATATTATTTGTGCAAGTTTTGAATAAAAAGATTAAATTCATTTGGCTTCAAGAGCTAGAAATTATTGCTTAAAATTTTCTGTTAGTGAGGATCATTCAGTGGTTGTGACATCAGTCATGATTTAATAATGTGCCTGAGGGCAGCTCAAAATTGACCCTAATTACAACTGAGGTCTTTTGTTTAGAATGTTATTGCAAAGGCAGAGAGAGGGTGCATGTTGCTTGTACTAATGACCATGCTTTGCTGTCAGATTATGCTAAGACAGATTCTGGTCAATGCTGTTTGTACTAATGAACAGGATAGACCATGCTTTGTTGTCAGATTATGCTAAGACAGATTCTGGTCAATGCTGTTTGTACTAATGAACAGGATAGACCATGCTTTGCTGTCAGATTATGCTAAGACAGATTCTGGTCAATGCTGTTTGTACTAATGAACAGGATAGACCATGCTTTGTTGTCAGATTATGCTAAGACAGATTCTGGTCAATGCTGTTTGTACTAATGAACAGGATAGACCATTCTTTGCTGTCAGATTATGCTAAGACAGATTCTGGTCAATGCTGTTTGTACTAATGAACAGGATAGACCATGCTTTGTTGTCAGATTATGCTAAGACAGATTCTTGTCAATGCTGTTTGTATTTGGGATCATGTTATACATGGATAATTACATCTTAAGTAAATTTAGCATTAAAATAATGAAATTTACATTGTCATATACAGTCCTCATTTTATTGACCTGCTGTCTATTATATTTATTTGCAGTGTTATAAGAAAATCAAAGGAATTCATTGTGTGATCCTCCTTTTTATGCCAGTGCAATGTTTTATAAATTTTTCTAACTAGGCAGGGTAGCTGAGTGGTCTTAGCCATTACAGATCACTGACATCTCATCTCAGTCAACATGGGTTCATGTCTCCATTCGGCCATCAAGGGTACATAAGAAAGCTTGCTAGTAGCTTCAGTTGGGTTGGTGATTTTTCCTTAGGGGTTTACCCAGGTTCTTCAATCTTTTGTGAACCTTCATTGTAAATTTTGTTATCATTATGCCAAAATTTTAATCTCCAAATGAGCAACAGGTGCTATGTTAGGGCTAGTACTGAAGTGTACTGATTTATCTAGTCATCCAATGTTTTTAATGTTCATTTAATTTGTGTTTGATCTCAGACTGGCTCTTTTCCTTATTTTTGTCTTGATGCTTTGGTATTCTGAATATGTGTTCATTAGTGTAAGAAATAGATTATATTCAATCCATCATGTTTTGTTATTTCTTGAAAATTTTGTGCTTGATTCACATTTGTGCACCAGATCATTAAGTCACATTAATACACAATATTTACATATCTACTGGAAATAGTTACTTTCTTAACTTGACTGTTTCTTAAATCACCCTTCATAATGGCACAGTTCAAGATAAAACAGTATTGCTATGGACCTCATGACCAGAAGTAAAACATTGTTCATAAATTGGCCAATCAAGACTTTGACAATATGGATTGAAAGAAAACAAGTGGCTTGGTTTTATATCTTTCGTTTTGAAACATTATTATTTAGCAAATTGAAATGCACAAACACCATAAATAAAACAAATGTGTTTACCTACTTTAAATTTAATACATTTGACGTAAATTTAATACATTTGACATGCATTTTGTTCATTCTCCCACATCTCATGTACACAAAATCATAATTCAAAAAAAGTGAACATAACTAGGGCTGCAATTATGCATTCCATCTTCCACAGTACTACTATATATTTGACTGTTACATCCCCCATCACACTTACCCACAATCATTCTGTGGTTTAGAACATAAGAGAGAGCGGAAAATGTAATGTAACATGAAAAGATCACTAGTAAGTAATAGTTTTATTAATTTATGTGGATTTGAAATCAGTCTTATATTTCATAGCTGGATAAGTGCATCATAATTAGGTCACCAAAAAGATTATTGGATCATAATAATCATTAGGATTAATTAAACCATAATGAGTACACAACCTTAGGATTGAGTAAACCATATTGAGTACACAATCTTTTGATTAATTAAACCATAATGAGTATACAACCTTTTGATTAATTAAACCATAATGAGTACACAAACTTTTGATTAATTAAACCATACAAGTACACAACCTTAGGATTAATTAAACCATAATGAGTACACAACCTTTTGATTAATTACACCATAATGAGTACACAACCTTAGGATTGATTAAACCATAATGAGTACACAACCTTTTGATTAATTAAACCATAATGAGTACACAACCTTAGGATTAATTAAACCATAATTAGTGCACAACCTTTTGATTAATTAAACCATAATGAGTACACAACCTTTTGATTAATTAAACCATGAGTAATTAACCTTTTGATTAATTAAACCATACAAGTACACAACCTTAGGAATAATTAAACCATAATGAGTACACAACCTTAGGATTAATTAAACCGAGTACACAACCATAGGATTAATTAAAAACCATAATGAGTATACAACCTTTTGATTAATTAAATGATAGAGTACACAACCTTTTGAATAATTAAACCATAATGAGTACACAACCTTTTGATTAATTAAACCATGAGTACACAACCTTAGGATTAATTAAACCATAAAGAGTACACAGCCTTTTAATTAAACCATACAATTTAATTAAACCATACAAACACACACCCTTAGGAATAATTAAACCATAATGAGTACACAACCTTTTAATTAAACCATTTGAGTACACAACCTTAGGAATAATTAAACCATAATGAGTACACAATCTTTTGATTAATTAAACCATGAGTTCAATACATTTAGGAATAATTGGACTAATGATTTCATAATCTTTTGAATTATTTTTTACCATATTAATTAGGATTAGACTCTAATGAGTACATAATGGTTAGGATTAATTGGACCATAAGGAGGATACAATCCTTGGGATTATTTGGACCATAATGTGTACATAACCCTTAGGATTAACTGGACCATAATGAGTACAGGATCCTTAGGATAACATGGACAGTTGTGAATATGCAACCCTTAGGACCATAATAAGTATGCAATCCTTGGATATTGGACTAAAATTTTTAAAAAGTACATTTAACTGATATTAAGAACAGTATGTATTGTGCAAGTATCTAAATTTTGTATTTTTACTACCCTTACTCAATTTTCAAAGTTTGTATATTTACTACCCTTTACTACATATTCAAATTTTGTTGGGGTTTTTTGTGTCAACTATTTTTTGTTTAGCTCATATATTTTTGTATTTACTAAAGAAATGTTTGTTAATGCAATAACAAAATACTCAGTTTACATATCACTGGTGAAAATATTCTTTTTTATTAATTTATTAAGAACTCTAACTTTCAGTGTGGACCAATAATTTTTGAAGGAATTTTTATATTTCAGCATTTGCAGGCTGCAAGTCCAGCAAGTTCTTACCATTCATTTCAAACAGTGTAATCGCCAATGTAGGTCTGATGTTTTAAATAGCATATAATTACCACTCTCCATTCCCACCCTCATCTTGGACAACCTTACTCCACCTTTTTGAATTCATGCATCTTGTCCTAGTCACACTGCAGCTCTGTGCTTTTCTAATTCACAGATTTCTAACCCATTTCAACCCCCAATCCCCTTGCTTTTGTATTTTACATAACTTTTTTTTCTTTCATGAAAAATTCTTTGATTTTATTTTAAAACTACTAGTGATGGACAAAGTTACAAACATTGCCTAACAGTTGTTGTAAATACATTCTAAAAAAAACTTTCCATGCAGGTATAGACTTTTGCTTTCATGGTGATCACTGTTGGGATAATAATTTTGCTTTGCTATGTACTTTTCACGGAGAAGTCATCTAATGCTAGAAAAGACATTTCTGAGATTTCCTAATAATCATGTTGACACTGAAAACACAAAGGCACATAAAAAAAAAATAACACACAAGCCACTTTTGAAAGATTTCATGTTAGGCAAGTTGTCTGTTTATTCATAATTTTGCATTTTGTATTTAAAAAAAACATGAATCAGATATGAACTAAAAAGATGGCCAGTAAGTCTGATATTTAGTTATTTAAAATTACATTTATTCATTGGTTCTTATGTAGTGACCAAAATGGTTTTGATCTTGGTCAGACCAAACTTTAAGCTACATTTGTGTCCCATCGTGAAGAGACTTTAATTGAATTGGCACAAAATAAACCTACTTGTGTTGATGTGCCATAAAGTACCAGATCAAATCGCTATTTCTTTCATATTCTTCCAAAATATCTTAGAAAGATTTAAAAGATGTCAGTGTGCAAATTTATTAAATTTCTCCTGTGTGTCATGACTTTCAAAAGTAAACTTATCACATAAATTCACATTCAGGTAGACTACATTTATGAATATAATATTTTCAATCATATTTACAGGTACGAGGATGCATAGTGCAAAAAATTATATTTTTATGATCAAAACTTAGATTGTTATACCTCATTACCTCTTTAAATTTCTTTGGTAATTGAAAATCTTACTATCTGGAAGGATGTGCTAAAGAAAGTGCCTTGAAAATGTTTATACCCTGATTTTTTGCACTACTTATGTCTAGTTCTATTGCAGTTTACTTTAAATGCTTTTTTATTATATGTAAATTAAAGTGCATTGTTTTGCTATGTTTGTGTGGGCAGCATGCAATTTTATTTGTTGTATACCACTTTTCATGAATGCTTTATACCTTGTATCTAAAGACCTAGCAAACAATAATCCACTGATAAAGATTTCAACTCATTTTATGTAACAACAACATGGTCAAATTTTGCACAACCACAAAAATACATGAATCTACAGCATTATTCCTGATAATTTAACAGAGATTGCAATGCCCCTCTATGAATAATTTTGATATTATTACAATATGCATTGCATAGTGCATGCAAACTTCTTTATAATTGTGCATTTTTTCCATAGATTATACATTGCAGATCAAAGCAACAAATTAAGGACTTTGAAATTATTTGAGGTTTTTTAAGTTATATTTTCATATTTAAATAGACCCTTTCAGTGGCATAGTGGTTAGAATATCTGCCTCGGATGGGCGTCATGGGTTCAAAACCCCGGCCAAGTCATACCAAAGACTTATAAAAATGGTACTAACAACTGCCTCGCTTGGCACTCGACATTAAGAGGTTAGTCATAGGACTGGTTGACTTGGTGTCGGGATAATGTGAAGGGATGGGACATGGTGCTACACGTCTGCAGCATGATGCCCCAGTGCTAGACTTCACAGTAAGTTGCTACACCGCAGACATCATAATGATACGACTGAAAAATTGTTAAAACTACGTTAAAAATCTCTCACACACATAGACACAGAGTTACAATGTGTAGAACGTGTTTCTGTCACCAGTAGAAAAGCTTTGCTAACTTCAAACAGGTGCTAAACATAGAATCTTTCAACTTCAAAATGAAGTCTCTATTTGAAATAGTTTTGTGTTCTAAGTTAAAACTTTTTGCAAAGTCATTTTGGGTACATTTAAAATTAAGAGAAATCATTGATGAATATGTTTGATGAATATGTCTTATTGTTCACATTAGTGACTGAAGTACTTAAACATAGCATATGAGGTTCCAATGGATATTATTATGTAGGAATGTTTCCCCTATCAACTCAAGTTTTAAGAATATTTACTTTTAACAGGTTCCTCTATTATATGGGATAAGTTTGGTAATCTATTTTTCTAGCTTTGAAAATAATGTTTATATTTTATTTCTATTTTAATATATTTCATTTTTTTATTGGTATATGCAAGAAAGAATAAAAGAAGTAATATTTTTTATCTAAAATGTATCCTGTTCAGGATCAGCTGTGATTTTAGAAATAGCCATTTTGAAATAGGTTCAGTTGTATTGGATCATTCTTGTAATCTGTTTTCTCATTTTGAACAAAATTATGTGTATATTTTATTTGTTTTACAAAGTTCATTGGTTCCGTTTAGAAATATTTTTATTAGTGTGATTCATCTCAAATTTAACATTATCTGAGTGACCCCCAAGATTTAAATTTAAAGGATTTTTATGTTTTCATGTTTCTTCAATGTGTACGTGTAGTTTGTGTTACATTTTTTTATGGGCCTTGAGTGGTCTAAAGCATTCTCCATTACAGATCACTGCCATCTCACCTCTGTCTGAGTGGTTTCGAGTATAAGATTTGGTAATTGTGGATATGTTAGAAAGCTTGCCAGTAGCTTCTCATGGGTTGGAGGTTCTTTCTGCAGATTTCGCGCTTTCTTCCTCCACCATTAATACTGGCTGCCATGTATAGCCTATCATTTGCTAAAAAATGGTGTTAAGCCCCACAGCAACAACAACAATCTTCTTTGTATAGAATGTTGATTTTTTTTAATTTTGAGTTAGAGTATGTATGCCATTCAAATTTGTTATTATTTTCAGAAGTTTCAGTTTTTAATGTATATACAATAGCATGAGCTGCTAAATACACAAGTTAAAGATCCATGGTACTTCATGGCAAACATGCACAACCCATGCTCTCAAGAGTGAGCACCATGTGCATGTGCTGCACAAATTTCCTGTATTTCAGATAAGTTCACATATATATATATATATATATATATATATATATATATATATATATATATAATGAAAAAGTCCTAAACATTGGCGAAAATTATAACAAATACATCTAAATTATTTAAAGTTTTGTTCTGTATTTCATGTCATGAAATTTTATAGCAATAACTATTTTCATAATTTTTAGTTCTTCCAAGAACATATCAGATCAATTTAATAAAATTTAAAATCTTATGAATTTTAATGTTAATATTTAAATAAATGCACTTTATCATAGATTGCAAGCAATAGCAAGGATAGTCAAATGCAAGGTGAGCAGTCAAGATAGTCTAGTAAATGTCTGTAAGTCTAAAGTCGATAATATAGGTATTCCCATAGTATATTTATAGGTATATCTCATTTCTGTAACAAGTTTCACCACAAATTTATGGTTCATAGCATCTTCAATTTAAAGAAATTTTCAATCAGTGTCAAATATATTCCATTCTTTAAAAAGTTTAAATTCTGTTTGTAGTTTAATACAATGGTATGCTCTAGTCCATTTCCATTTCTGTATTGTTTCCATATTACATTATCGCTCCTGTTCAAAATCTGAATCGGTCCTTTTTCGTTAATGTTAAATTTCTTTATAACCTTTTCAATTCTTGTTTATACGCTTCTTTCCATCCACATATTCTCTTTATGAAGTAGGGGCAATCTATTCATTTCTACTAGTGGTGGCAGTCCATCTTCTTGGCATTCCTATTTCCTATGTAGTGGCAATCCCTCATGGCATTCACTTCTACTAAGCAGTAGCAATTCGTCTCGATGAAATATGCAAGAAAAAAAGGAAAATTTTCTTGTACAAGTATTTCATCTTTAGGAAACTTGGATCTTATTTTCATATTGCTAGCATAATTCAAACTGTGTAGTCAGAAGGGTATATTATTTGATGATGCTTTCAAAGTCATTTATATTTACTCAAAAACTGAGATATTTAAAAATATAATCATGATATTAGTTTCACAATTTGTCTTTCATCAAGCTTATTTTATTTTTAATTCTCATCATGTTTTGAAAGAAAATGCTCTTACCAAAGAAGTGTTCAAGTTGTCAAACTTAATGTATGTAACAAGGCTTATTTGATAATGTTTTCTTAGATACTATAATAGTAATTTCTATGTGGTTCAAATGAAACAAGGGGAACTGTTTGTACTGTTTGTGAAAAATAAAAATGTGAACTTTTCATACACAGTAATTTCATTTCATTATTTATTCCCTCAAAACAATGGCAAGAGGCACTTTGAAACTTACGTCCTGAAGTATGTCTCATATTTTGTAATTTACTCCACCTACAGATTTCATCTTATTTGTATGCAACTTTGCAGTTATTACAGACATATTGGAAATGTTCATATTATATTATGAAAGTGTAAAACTCAAATTTGTTAATTTCTACCATATTTTAATTTTATGATTCCTAATTTCCATTGCATTGAAATTGTGCATTGGAGATATTTAAGATGCAATGTGAATTTGATAAATGAACTGTGAGAAAAATTGATTTTCTTTAACTTTTACATTTTTAATTTGAATATTGCTCCATTGTGCTGCATATTCCAAACACCATCTTTCTGTATTTTATACATATCTGGAATCCCAGTCAATTTAAGAACCTACCACCGTACAGCCTGGTAACTTGTTTTCTTTTCTTGTAGCCTACCACCATGCATGCCTGACAAATCATTATCACTTGATAGTTTATATGTTTCAAAAATGTATCTTTCATGTTTTATTTATTGCAATCATATTGGGATTCACCTCCAAATTGGAGTACTTACAGCACAGTTCCTAAATACACATTGTCAGGACTTATTTTGTCACTCTTCGTAAGTGCTTGTAATGATGAATTTTAGTATCTAAAATACAGATCCAAAAATATTTTTAAAGAATACAGTATGACTATTGTATTGAATACTTTAAGACATTGTATGCTTTGATCAAGTATTTGCATGCAGGTTTTAAATAATCTATTCATAGCTGCAGAAAATAATACAAGGATAAAATAATAGTTGCATAGTCTTTCAGTGTTTGCATTATTTGTTGATCTTTCTACATAGACTAAGAAGAGGGGTGTGTAATTAATAAGACCAGAAATGCAAAGTTCTTGAAGAGATTGTTTTTATTGCGTTAATGTTTGATGGAGTTGGCTGTCTACGTCATTGTTTTTTGCTCATGTGGCCCTAATGCCGTGAGAGTTCATGGTATGGTCCCATGTCCATTGCACATTCTCTGTTGCTATTTACAACTTATTCTTAAAATGCGGTTGATGTATTCGAACATGATTTTACATGTAGATTTTAGACATCAAGGCCTTACAAATTTTAAGATGGATACTGATCTGTCATCCAATATGGCCACCATTACTAGCAATAGAAAAATAGGTATACAACTTCTATTTTTACAAAAACACTAAACACATCGTGGCAAATTGAGAGAAAGCATACTAGCATAAAGGTTATATTTGCTCAAAATTATGCCAGTCTGTCATTAAATATGGCTATTGTTACTTTTAAAAAAAAATCTTGGTAAAACCTAAAATATGACTGCCATTACTAAAAATGGTAACAACTTTCTAAACAAATGATTCTCAAAAACTATTCAACTGAATTTGACCAAATTTGAAAGAAATCAATCTAGTTATCTAAATTGTTTTAGTTTTTTTACAAACTGTGCTGATTAACAATCAAATATGGCTACCATTGCCACCAAGAAGAAAAATGTCTTAAAGACTTCTCAGTATAGTCAACAACATTTAAATAAACGGGAAGTAGCATGGTATAAACGATCTGAAGTTTTATAAAATTATTCTGACCTGCCATCATCTTTAACCATGTTACAATAAAAAACAGAAGAAACGACTTTTTATGGTTTATTCCCATTTTGACCAATTTCGACATAAAACATGTAGATATTTTAAATTTTAAATTTGTACAAATTATGTTGATTTGCCTTCTAATATGTCGCAAATCAAGCACTCCTGTCAATGACTTTTTTTTAACTTCACTTAACAGAACTTCACAAAATTTTTTGAATAAATTGATTTTAAATAATATATAAAATATTATTATTATTTGAATAATATATAAAATATAACCTCTAAACATATTCAGAAATGATGCTGATCTGCCATGAACTAGTTCCACTGCTACAATTACACAACCTTTTCTCAGAATTTGACAGGTGTCCTTGCACAAAGGTTTTTATTAGACAATTAATACTGAAATATGAATGAAAATATAAAAATTACAGAAACCAAGATGTGTTTGTTTTCATAACCTATGCTGTCAATTTTAGTGGAAGAAATTTCTACAGAAAGCATTGTACTTTCTCGGTCAACTGCTATTGCATTTTTGGCTTTAAGGCAGATGTCATCCATGTGAACCAACTCAACCTTAAAGGGTTCTCTTGTTTCCAAATATTTTTAGTAATGTTTAAAATGTTGAGTGAATATTTTCAAAAAAAAAAAAAATGTTATCACTAAAGCCAAGTTTCACACCAGAGTTCTTTTAATGTGATTTGTGTCTTTGCCATGCAGCCTTTCTACTAACACATATACGCTATGTAAAATTTATTTAACAATATCTTTGTAAACATCTCTTTTTCTTCTCCATTTATTTTAGTGCAGGTAGTAAGCAAAAAGCACAATAGGATTCAGCTGTTGAGCTTGTAAATAGAGTACTGGAATTTCAACTCAATAAATTTTACGCTGTATTAATTTATATATGGACACCACATGCATTTTTCACAGTGTACAAATACCCACTGAATTACAATACGAGGAACCCTTGAGGCCATATAGTTTAAAGCTGATGTGGTGCTAAAATATCAAAATATTTGAACTTCATGTTGAAAGAAGCTAAAATCATAAACACCGCTTCATGATGAAAACATTTCTGTTTCTATATTCCTAATTTTAATGGAAAACTCAAATTATGAGTTGCAAAGCAGTTCTAATTTCTGCCTGTTGGTTGACAATGTCTGCCCAGCTGTCCCTCTCAGGGCACAAGATCACAACCATTTGAAATATGGCTTTACAACTATTTCATTTTCACTCTGTTTAATTATGAGAATTTTCTGTGGTAATATACCCAGTACATAGCATAATAATTAACTTTGTCATGCACATTTCAGAATCTTTGCATTTCAAGCATTGTTTTATTTTTAATTCATTTTTCAAAGCATCTGTCATGGTAAGCCTTTTATTCTTGAAACTTTTGAACACAAAACTCAAGCTCTAAAAACTTAACAGTCTGTTACTTTGGTAACATAATCATTCAATGCTCAGGATATTAATATCTTTCGCTTCTTCTTTAGTATTCAAAATTTTAATTAAAATCACCTCTGCTGTGTGAATGGCTTAGCTTAATCTCAAGTTACTTGTCAGAACAAAGTTTTGAGAATATGTGACCTGGATGTTCCAAAGACAAGAGTTTTTAATCCAGCCCTAATAATGGTACAGTTGGATTACTACTAGTATGCTGGAGAATAAGAATGAGTCAGCATTTCTATACGATGCATATTTAGAAAAATTTGTAAGGCTAAAGGTACATCAGCACAATGCTGGTGGTGGTGGTAAGATGGTAAAGGTGACAAATTTATAAAACCTTCAGCAAGAAACCACATTTGAATAGCAAGAGCACCAACTAGGCCAAAAATGACTCACCTGACAGCCACCTCATAAGCATCTTGTCAAGACGTCAGAATTAGTAGGATAATTTATACTGTTGAGTGTTATGAAAAAAGTTTTCAAAGGGTTTCTCTGAGTTTTGAATATTCATCTATATTTGAAGCATATCATTATCATTTGACCAGTCTTTAAAAGCCTCTAAGTCAGGACACATTCTGTAAAATGGTGGTGGTCCGGTTCTGTTGAGTGTTTGTGTTTGTGTTTCTATAGATGAAGTTGTGTAAATGTTTCCAATTTTTCACAAACTACGGCCATGCTTGATGGTGGATCAGCATCATTCATACAAGTTTAAAAGGCCTTCATGCCATAATCTTTTTTGTCAGATTTTGTCAAATCTTACTGACTGAATTTTGAAAATTAATAATTTTAAAGTTTTTCCATTTTTTTTATACTTTAAAAAAAATATTGTTTTAAGGTTGAAAGGTTAAAATCACAATCACTAACTGAAAGAAGAAAATGGTTCCGCACAATAAAAGTATTTTAACATCACAGATGTGGCCCAGTAATAGAGGAAAAGAAAATTTTTACCCCAAAGACTCCATCCACATCCAAACAAGTACAAATTCCTTACCCCAGAGACCCCACCTATAACCCTATCCCATTTTCACCCACAAGGATTCTATCTCAAAGACCAACCTCTAAAAACTTTTCAGTTAGAGATTTAAAAACATATACATGTAGATATAATGAACAAAATTGAACATTATGAAATAATTGAAATGCTATTAGGTTTTATTGAGTATGAATATATTATTGGTGACAATACAGTATTGGTATATTTACGGAATATCTTGACAGTTTTTACTACATAATTATAATCCAGTTTCCTTAGAAAAACCTTATATTAAAAATTTTCTATGCATGTTTTATATGCCAAATGAACTTCTCATAATATATTTAGATATATTTTACTACAGAGAAAGTGGATTATCTACAACATTTGTGGATATGTAATTTCTCAAAAGAGATTATATGAAGTTTTCATGGAAGATCCAGAATCTTGTGTTGACCCAGCAGACATAAAATTTATGATTTTAGTTTAAAAAAAGGTTTAGATATTGACTAATAAATTATAGTTCAGATAGTTTTATAAGATGAGCTTGATTTTTTTAAAACAATGTTGAGATTATTTTTTTAACCAATTATTTTTGTAATATTATATAAATTATATAACATACAATTTATGACAACAATGGAGAAGTAAACAATATTAAATTTTGACACCGAGCAATTAATCAAATATAAACATAATAATGAAGTTCCAGATTGTCATTATCTTATTGTTGGTCATACTAGCTCTGGTAAAACAAATTTATTATTAAATCTCTTACTCAACGATAAGTTTAACTATGATATTGTATATATTTACAAATTTAACCCACAATAGGATAAATACAAATTATTAAGCGAATAACGATAAACTTTGTGATTAGCTTGGAGACTGTGATGATACATTGATAAAACAACCAGAGGAATTAATTCCAGTTAATGAACTTGATTCATCTGAGCATAAAATAATTGTATTTGACGATATTCCTCTAGACAATGAGATGAATAAAATTAAATCTTTTTCATTATTGCATAGCAAAAAATGCAGTTTGATGTGTCTTGCACAAGGATTTTACAACATTGGTAGATTTATTAGGCGAAATAAGGGATGTTATATATTATTTTATGAATTAGATAATGTTGTGAGAAATATTGCAAACGAGCAATGCAGTGATGTAACAAAAAATAAATTTATTTATATTATCAAGCAACAAAAGAAAAAAAATATAATTTATTTTTATTTGATAAACTGGCACGTGATTCAGTAAGATGTTTCATTGTTGTATTGACACATTTCTATTGACAGATTTTGTAAAATTATAAAAGGAATAAACAATGGACAAATATTAACAAAGAATTGAATTACTAAAGAAGTTTATTGAAACTCGAGCTGCTTTTAAGAATAAAGTGAAAGACACTTGGCATGGACAAGTTAAAGTTGAAGACTAAACCAGTTACAGAAGCAGTACTTGGCAAGCAACCAGAAATGACGACATTATCTCCAGAGGAACTAAAAAAGTACAGGAGAAAGGCTTGTTAGGCTTATTAAGAGAAAGATCAAAAGAATAAACTAAAAACATTGTACAGGAACTTGTAAGAAACATTCCTAATTCTGTTGCACGACAAGCCGAATTTGAGAAATTAATAAACAACCTTCTGGCACTTAAGCTGGGTTAGGAAGGTTATCAGAAAATTTGTCAAGAGAAACTCGAGAATTATCCGAATAACAAAAAATTATGGGTGAAACTATCATAAAAGAAATGCCTATTGAAAAACATAAAACTTTACAGAAACAAGCTATGTAAAAATTAAATGATTCCGAACTTAATGAATTTATTCCAAAATACCTGGAAAATGAAAAACTTGCAGATCTTGATAACATAGTGTGATGATAATTACAATAAACTATGGGGAATTTTAAGAGATATAGTTAATGGTTTTCTAATAGCTGAAAAAGCGCTTTAAGAATCTAGCAAAGAGGGAGAAATGCTAGCTATGTTAGAGAGTTTTTGCTAAGGTTTAACGTTTGACAGCAGAGTATTACAGAACTATACCCAAAAATTGGAATTGTAAAAGACTGTTTTATCAGTATGAAAATAAATGAGACAAATTACCCGAGGAAACAACTGGAACCGGTGTAAAATAATTTACATCCAACGCAGAAATAGTTGACCTACTTCTATAATTAATAATGTCTAAAGATGCTGGTAATGAAAAGCGAATAAATCGATAAAGAAATCATTAATATAATAGACTATTTGAGATCGAGTGAATTATTGATATCAAACGAGTACAAACTTTTACACAGCGATCTTATCTAGCAAAATAAAATATGTCAACAACATTATTAATTGATTCTTCACAAACAACGAGTGACAGCGCAAACTGTTCTGTCTACTATAGTCTGCCAAAAATATTGGATCCTTGTAGACAGTACAAAATCAGATTAAGTTCTGCTACAGTATGGCATTCTATGACAAATGTAAAATTAAATTTTAATAATGACTTTGCATTTAATTTTAGCCCAACCTCATCGTTGCTTGTATCAGTTAAAATGACACAGGGAACGTATAATGCATTTGATCTCACTAAAACGATACAAGAGCTGATAACAAAATACACAGTAGCAGACACGCTACGAGCTAGAATCACATTAAAAATAATTTGATAATCGATTTTTCACCAGTGACTAGTATAGCATCGTTATAATGGATTAAAAACAAACAGTATGAAAGTTTTACAGAACAAAGTGTATCGTATCATAGTGAACTGCCTGTTAATATAACACAAGTAAACACAATATTGATTAATTGTTCCTTTGCATCATGGTCTTATTCGGCGTTAAAACGTCAAGGTCAAACAATCCATAGTTTTTCACCAGATATCCCGCCTGGGTCATTAAGACAAATTGCAGACAAATAATATGCTATCTGATAAATCTTGAAAATCATGTAACCAGCATAACAATGCAACTAACGGATCAATCAAGAAGACAAATAAATATTAACAATGAAACTGTCACGTATTACTTACACCTACGTATTGCGTTGGATTGGATATATTTTGTAGACCTAATTTGATAGCAAAGATGAAACAAAACCGTGTATAGATGAAAACTTGTAGATGGATTCTTTGGAAATATATTTACAAAAATATTGGAACACATACAGTGAATTGCACGTAAAGAAGAAATAGTTGCACTGGAAACATGAAAAGCTATTGCTAGCACTGTTGACGCTGAAGTATGACAAAAGATCGCTGATAAGATTAAAGGCACCCAACCTTCAACATCGGAAATAAAACAGTCAATATTAGATATTGCACCAACAAAAGAAACAAAAGACAGTCATATCAAATCATGGTGGTTTTCGTGGATCAGCACTTTCTCTAATAGCTACTGCAGCACCAAACATTCTTCCTGTATTAGGAACACTTGGATTAGCGGCAGCTTCAGAGGCAGTATCAGGGGCTACAAGGAGAGCGGTATCCAGCGATGTAATCAAGCACATAAATCGCCGAAAGAAGAAAATAAAGCCTTTGAGAGAAAGAGCAACAAAAATAGGAGGAATTATTCCTTTCGCTCCACTTTTAGCGGGGTTATCAGGCAGTCAAATTTCAAATCTATTAAGGCTAGGACGTAGAATGACTCTACCAGATACCAGACGCCATTGACGAAGTCAACGACTTCGCTGTTGATGTTGACAACGCCTGTCGCGTTGAGTAGTTTTGATATAATTAAAAATTGGCCTATGTAAGATTTCGTGGAATATATTCTAAAGACGAATTAGATAACTATCAGCAGGAGTTTCGTTAATTTTGAATATACCAACTTTAATATTGTCTTAGGCACTCACTGGGTTGCTATCTGTGATAACAGTCATTTGGAATCGTTCGGACGTCCCCCAGATGATCTTATCAAAACATTTTTTTTTGAAAAGTAAAAAATATATTACTCATCTAATCAACTACAACTAATCGGAACATCAGCGTGCTGTTATTGTTGTATTATGTTTATCCAGTAGATGTCCCAGAGCAAAAGCTCTGTGAGCAATATCGATTTTTATTTTGCAATTTAATAGGTATCCGAGCAAAAAAAAATGATGACATAGCCCCACAATTTTGTGTGGCAATCAATTATAAAAGAACATGACGCAGACGTCGACATATTTCTTCAAACGTAATACTAAAATGATTTTAAAAATATGAGAAAATAGAATAAATGAAAAACAATATAATAATGTTTAAAAAGCGCTTGTGCTGTTTGTGGTAAAAATTAAAGTTTATTCATGTTAACGTCTGGCTCAACATCAGGAAAACAATTAGCGGAGACGTTATGGTCGGAGATAGATGAAGTTATTTTGGTTGATGATTAATCAAGGTCAAACCTCGAGGCGGTTAACGGGAATTTAGTCTCCGTCTCATATTTCCCACAATTTTTCAGAGATTTTGGGCAAAAACAATTGTCCAAATTCAAAACTCTTTATGAAACAAAATAATATATAATGAAATGTAATTCTGATTGTGATAAAGATCTTTGTATCGAACAAGACAAAATTTTACGTACTGTCAATCATGCAATCGTAGAGAAGTAATTGGCAGCGGTATTTATATCCACAAATTTACTAGAAAATTACCGAAACCAAAAGGGGGAAGAACATTGCCTGGTCATAAATATACTGGGCCGTACAATCCACTGGACACACAGTTAGACGAAAACGATAATGCATTACGAGGATAAAACATTGTAATCAAGTTGATGCAATATCAATACGTCATGATATCTGTCATCGTGACAATGAGCAAAATAAGCCTGACTGTGATAAAATAATGTTAGATTAACTACGTGACATAAAACTTGCAAATAATGGAGAACAATTTTATAGAAAGTTTGTTCAAGGTAAGATAGGAATAAAATATAAAATCGTATTCGGTGAGTCTCGACTTGGAAAAGAATTGTATGATGATCTTGTAGCTGAATTACACAAGCCTAAAAAGTATTATCCTAGAAGCAAGGTTGTCGCGGATGCCGGTGATGATATCTGGGCAATATATTTAGTAGATGTCTCAAATCTTGCTCAGTTTAATGATAATAAGAAATACTTGTTTAACGTTACGTTTTTAGTTACTATGAATTTAGTATACCTGTTTCGAATAAACAGGGATATCATTGACTGTTGCGTTAAAACAAATTACCGTTGTTACAAAAATAATTTCGACCGATCGCAAAGCGGAGTCTTTTAATAAAATATCTGATCATTTTTGGAGCAAACTAATATTAAAAAATGATGTTACAGAAAATGAGGGAAAAAGTCATCGCTGAAAGATTTAATTGTACAATAAAAGAACTGATACATAAACATTTGACACCTAAAAACAAACAGGTATATTGATCTTTCGCAGATCGTTGATAGATATAATAACACAAAACACCGAACTAATATGATGACAACAAACGACGCAATTAAAAATCGAAAACTAGCAAGTGAAAATATGTACCACGGACATGAATTTAAGGTTGTAATAAGGTTAGAATTTTGTTAACAATAATGGATTTGTTCCAAACTGATGGGAAGAAATATTTGTAATTGATAAAGTACTCTTAACAGTACCTGTAACGTACGGGTTGAGGATTTAGCAGGAGAGCCAATAATTGGTAGTTTTTAATCGATTTAAATTTTAGTTTCTCGTTTGTTTCAAGATTGATCGCAATGGTAGGTCTAAAAGAATTATGAAAAGTGATACCACCACCTCGTACTCGACTGGTATTTTCTTTTGGAGTGACAAGTTCGAGGTTTAATAAACAACTGTTTGTTTTAATTTGGTCGAAGTGATCTATTATCAAGCCATTGGATATGAATCCGTTGAACGTCCAATAAACAAAAACGATTTCTATAATAGCCAACTTTATATGTTTAACTACCCAAACAACTACAAACAAGTTTTCGTTTTTCTTCTTCGAATAATTCCTTTGTCAGGTTTCTCGTACAGAAAAAATACTGGATGTGGCTGAAACTCGTCTTGTAAAGACAAGTTTGCAATATTATCATCAGTAACTGCACCATTAACATGATATACTCGCTGCCTTTTTGTAATTTCATCACAAAATAAGTATAAATAAAATATTTAACATTTCAACTTGCTCATAATTACTACCCGTAACACTAATGTTATCACCAGCTGGTGTTGCTTTACCAAACGGTTATCCGTATTTGATGTGTATCACTGACCCTAACATATTTATCGCGTAGAAGTTGTACTTGGGGTGAATGTAATAGTACTCTTGCTCGCTTGTCAGATTCTGTGCCATAAGCAATTTATATATCTGATTGTTCAGCTGGCGTGCATAGTGCGGTGAGATATCGATCGATTGTTCAGCTGGCGTACGGTAAAATATCGATCGAACAATCAATTAGTGATATACAATTATACTATTATATTTAATGCTTAAGTTAAGCGATATGGCAAAGAAAAGCATTATGGAAGAACTTGAAAAAAAAAGCGACTGTTTTATAAAATTTCATAATATCTATCGGTTTTGATACACAAATCATTTTAGTAAATTTCACAGCAATTAATCTCTATCTTTTGCTAGAACCAACCGTAAAATGTGAACTTGAAAAACAAGGATTTGAAAATACTAGTGCAATATCACTTTATATTTTCAAAGCTGCTTGGGTCAAAAGAGAAAATTGCAGATCCTTACATTGACGCAAATTCAAGGCGTGTTTTGTTTGGACGTAATCTTTCATCACTATCTGATGAAATACACCAGGAAATCTGGAAAATATAGTAGAATTTACCAAATTAAGTTCGGGCTAGAAGTTTGATATATTTACTGAAATTTTATCTTGCACAATAAAATATAACGTATTACACGGCAGCGGTGCTAATAGCGTTGGATACATTGACCTGCAAAAGAAAATAACAAATAAGAATTGCAGTATAAACGTTAAGAATTTTGATAACAGATGTTTCCAGTGAGCTATTTTTTCTGCGATGTTACCAGAAGAAAGCACGCTGATCATGTAGACAAGTACTTTAGTTACATATGAAAATTAATTTTTAATGGTATTGCTTTTCAGTTGCAGAAAATCAAATACCAAAATTTGAAAAACAAAATAATGTATCAATTAATTTATTTGGTCTTGACGAGCGTTAAAAAGTAGATCCAACGTATATTTAAAAAAAAAAAAGCTTCACAATCGACAATACACTTACTGGTTTATAAGAATCATTACGTTTGGATCAAAATCTTTAACGTACTCTTTGACAGACAGTAGAGTAAACAAAACAATTAAGAAAAACTTATTCTGTTATCGTTGTTTACATGGCTGCTTTGACAACGAAAACCTACAGAAACATCAGCAGTACTTTAGCGATGAACAACGAGTAACAATGCCGTCCAGAGATAAAAACATTCTTCAGTCCGTCAATCATAATCACAAATTAAAAATTCCTTTCGAATATTTACTCCATCCTGTACCTGACCTAGAAAAACAATCTTTAGGAATCGAGTACAAGAAAAATTCAAAAGCATATTCCATGGGGAGTAGTGTATACGTTAGTTTGTTGTACTTATTCAAGTTTATCTAAACCAATTAAATTATATCGTGATAAAAATCCAGTTGTTTGGCTTTTTAAACAGGTTATAAGCGAAGTTTATATATTTAATTGTTTAAAAAAACAACTCCCTTGACAACATCAGGAATAAAATTAACATTTCAACAAGGATCAGATCACTAACAAGCAGAATTTTGTCACATTTGTGAAAAAAGTTTTGACTCGCCTGGTAATAAAAAAGTATGTGACCATTGTCTTTGACCAGGCAATATCATGGAGCGGATCGTGATAAGTGTAATCTAAAATTTTACGCTCCGGATCTTATTCAAATTTTTCTTCGCAATTTCAGAGGATATGATAGTCATATTATCGTAGAAGCTTTTGGTGATCCTGAAATAACATCTCGTTTAAAACTCGATAACGTAATCAAGTGTATCCCAAATAATTTTTAAAAATTAAATGTCTGTTACTTTAGGTAAGTTGCATTTCATCAACAGTCTACAGTTTATGGCAGCATCGTTAGATGAGCTAGTAAAAGTCTGTAGTGAGTTTGATAACCTACAAGATTGTTTTGGAGATAAATTTAATCTACTGGCAAAAAGGAGTATTTCCGTACGAGTATCTCGACGATTGGATTAAATTTGATAAAACTTCTCTACCTGACCAAGATAAATTTTATTCACAACTAAAATTCGAAAATATAACAAGCATAAATACGCACAAGATACCTGGAACGAATTCGATTGCAAGACCTTTGACGATTTTCATTATTTGTATTTGAAAATTGACATGTTTTTGCTGGTGGATGTATTTGAATGTTTTCGAAAAGTGACCTATAATAATTATTGATTAGATCCCTGTTGGTATTATTCTGCTCCTGGGCTATCTTGGTGTCCTCTGCTAAAGTTTATTAAAGTAAAGTTAGAATTACTGACTGATGTTTGATATGTTTAACTTTATCGAAAAAGGTATCGACGAAGGTATTAGCGTATAACAATAAAGTGTTCGAATTAAACAGCAAGTATATAAAAGAGTACAACCCTGAGCTTTCATCGAAGTATATTATTTATCTCGATTGCAATAATTTGTACAATTACTGTATGGCAGAACCAATGCCATTTTGGTGGATTTCGTTGGCTTACGACTGAGCAATTTCCAGCGGAAATAGAAGAAAAAGGTTTTTTATTATGTTTCGCATTTCGTTGAAATTGATTTTGATTATCCTACTTCATTACACGATTTACACAATGATCATCTTTTCTGTGCAGAATCAATGACAATAGATTACAGTGTATTATCTCAAGACCAAAAAGCAACAGCATCACCAAGACAAAATTCTATAGAAAAATGACTAGGACCAAATGTACTTAATAAGCGAAATTATGCCTTCCGTTATAGAGTTCTTAAACAAACGGTAGATGCCGGTCTAATTTTAAAGAAAATCCATCGTGTGCTAAACTTGCATCAGTCATCTTCGATGAGAGGTTATATTAGCTAAAAAAACGTCAAGGAGAGCTGTATCGACAATTAGTTTTGATGAAAATTTCTTTAAGATTATGAAAATCTCAGTCTTTGGTAAGACAATGGAAAATATTGGAAAGCGAGTAGATATCGAGCTAGTTAATGATATAAACCGCCGAAACAAACTTGTGTCAAATAATGATTTTGTCAGTATGAAAATTTTTAATGTTGCATATATAATACAGCAACGAAAAACAAATCTAAAACTAAATAAAATAATTTACGTTGGAGCTTCTGTTTTAGATTTATCAAAGTGGCTCATGTACGATTTTCATTATAATTTTGTGACCATCAAATAGATTATTGTTTACTGATAGTGACTCTTTTGTTTATGACATTGAATGTGAGGACGTCTATCATGATATTTACAATAACCGACATCTATTTTATCTCTGATTACCCTTATGAGAGTAAATTTTATGATGACACAAATAAAAAGATTATTGGTAAGTTTAAGAATGAAATGAACTCACATAATATCAAATAATTTATCGGATTGCGAAACAAAATGTATGTTGGATAGCAATAAAAAAGCAACAGGTTTACCTCGCGATTTTGTATTTTAAAAAAATGAGATTTAATGATTACAAGTATGCACATGATGGCGGTGTTAGTTTTATAACAGCAATAGCTTTTCGAATAAATCGTCATAAACTTGAAACAGATGTTATTATCAAACGTAGCCTAAGTAATTTTGGTGACAAACGTTGTTGAAAAATGGAAAAGAGTATGGATGTGATAATAGATCTGTACTCGATTTTACATTTTCATCAGAGGATATACTTGGCATATTCTCCGACTAGAGTATGAGATTTGAAATGGACAATCAAACTAATGTTTGAAAATTTGACAGTCACAAATAGCTAAATAAAATATCCTCTTAATAAACTACAGAAAAAGTTTGAATCTCGTCGTTGTGTGGGCCTTAGAATAAAGTTTAGTCTCTATTATCATGATGATGAAATATTTATAATATTGACAATTGAAATGTTGATAATTGATGATTAGGTCTAAACTTTAAAAATAATCTAGCAAAACAAAACTGGTTTATACTTTATATAATCTCAACATTATTTTTAAACCATCAAGCTCAACTTATGAAATTAATTCGACTCTATTTTATTAGTCAATATCTAAACTTTTTGCTAGAATGATAAACTCTATGTCTGATTTATCAATATACGATTCTGGATCTTCCATGAAAACTTTAATAATCTCTTCGAGAAATTTCAAATCTATAAACGTTATCGATAATCCAGAAAATTGTTAATATAATAAGGTCTTTCTAACGAAATTATATTATCTATATTAATGTAGTAAACACTGTCAAGATATTCCGTAAATATACCAATATCGTCACTAGTAATATATTCCTACTCAATAAAACCTGATAGCATTTCAATTATTTCATTGTCTATTTTTGTTAATTATATCTATAAGTTTTTAAATCTCAAATTAAAACTTTTTCAGGAGGGGTCTTTGAGATAGAATCCTTGTGGGTGAAAAAGGAATGGATGGGTAGATGGCGTCTCTATGATAGGGAAGTTATACTTGTTAGGAGGGGAAATGGGTCTCTGGGGGTAAAAAAAAATACCTTTTCCTCCACTACTAGCCCAAACTTGGTGAACTGCTTGGGAATATGGTAAAGAAAAAGCCTCTCGATTTCAGTGTCAAAGAGCAACGGTCAATGTCACTCTGAAATAAGAAAAATGGTTGCTGTACCAAAATCTTAATTATCTACATAGAGGATTATTGAACATGGTGTAGGGGTGCAAAGTACCATTCACAGTACTGTTGTTTCAAAATCGACAGTAGGAATGAGGTGTTAATAAATTATCAAACAATTGACATTCAATTTGGCCGCTGATCAATGTTAATGATTCTGCTGCATCTTATCTATTCCTTGTACTACACATGTTTGGGCTCATCAAGTGGTCGAACAAGAATTCAGAGGGTCACCTATGAAGTCTGTATCAATTTCACATCTTTATAACTTTTATAGTTTACGTCTGATTTTCATAACATTTTTACTACTTACTTAAGAGTCGACTGTTAATCATGATTTTATTTTTCAATGAGAAAAAGTAGATTATTACAGGAAAAAAAGTTATATCAACTGTTGGACGGGCCTATCTTCGACTATTCAAGAGGTACATTTCATAGATATATGTATATTCATACTATATCACTTTACAAGAAAGTCCAGATTTAGGAATTGAAAAAGTTATACAATTGCTCATTTTCACCGTATTCTGATATATTCACTATATGGCTTAAATGGAAATTGAAAAATAATATATTTCCATCTATCGTAAATAATAATTGTTTCATGAAAATGTTCATTATAAAATTCTTAAAATTATCTCTTCTTTTCAAGGTTGTCTGATAATATCAGTCTTTCATTCAGAATTAGACACAGAGATCATGACATCTCAACTGCGAAATTCAATGCTTCTGTTTTGTTTGGGGTCCCGGATGACCTAATCGTCTGAGGCATTCGCCTTTACAGATTATCTCTGTCGGCGCGAGCTTAAATATTAGGTCGAAAAAGCGGATATGAGAAAGTTAGACTGTAGCTTTCCGGAGGTCGGTGGTTCTTTCAGGTTTCTTCTTTCACCAGATGTACTGGCTGTCATACATAACCTGTCATGTACTGAATGATGGTGTTAAACCCAACAGACCAAACGATGGCATAAACCTAACAGGGTTTCGTCTACATGCACTATACAATAGAACTCAATAATTCCCCTCACAGTTTCTGTCCCTAATTTCTGTGTGTGTGTGTGTGTGTGTGTGTGTGTGTGTGTGTGTGTGTGTGTGTGTGTGTGTGTGTGTGTGTCCCAAATGTCACGAGTTTGCTGTTTTGGTATAGATAGACTAAGTATATACATATATAACCATGTCTATGAGATCATTAATTTTCGGGAGTGAGAAGCTATGATTTTCTTTTAACTTTTAACAGTAATAGTTTTTCTCTTCCTTCTTATACCAGAAGATAAATGATTTAATTCAAGTAATACAACAGTTCTTTATGTTTTATTTTTGTTTTGCTCTAAATCAGAGCAAGAATTTTTCACAGGATATTTAAAAGCCGAAATGCTTCCCCTCCCAACAAAATCCTATGTCCGCTTTCTTTGGGTCTGTGTACATATTTACAAGTTTCAGTGTAGAGGCGGACGTTATGGCCGTATTTGTTCATCTACCATATTTATAATGTGCAGATACATGAGTACATGTACTGGAATTTTTTTTCTGTAACGTAGTTGCATTCAATCTGATCTTTCAGCTCTTTATGCGATAGTGGATTGGGGTCTGTATGCACTCTACTCCAACCAATAATCGTACACAGAAGGCTTGTACAGTAACTTTAACAAATAGAACATACAATATTAACATACCTTTACCTGTATTGACGTACCTGGGCGAATTTGAATCGGTTACAGGTAGTAGTCAGTGCTTACTTCCTTGCATGTATCTCTGCCGTTGTGAAACTTGCATATATGATATTTACATAGATGTGCAAGTCGGAAATACTCCATAACTTCTGCAGTTCACCAGAAACAAAGTATGCCCTAAACAGCCAAAATGTTGACTACAGGTAAGTTTTGCCGTTTACAGTAATAATTGGCAACCAACTACGTTTTAGAAAGCGTGTGGGTAGATACCGACCTTATAATTTTCGGAGAGGTGGCGGCGTAGGTTTCTCTTCCAAAACTTGTTTTCTCTTTTGCCTCAAGATATTTTGCTTGTTTTAACTAATGGATCCAATTAGCTCTTGTATTCTTTATTTCTTTTGCAAATGAAAGCAAGAATAGTTTTTTCTATTAAAAACAAAAACAACCGGGGTTCATTAAGAACAGACTGAACTATGTTATAAAGTATGACTAATGGTCTTGTGCCTTTCATGCATAAATTAATTGATTCTAGTCAGCAGCGCGTAAACACATTCCCTCATTCTTATCAACAGAATGACTAACATTAAGACAGACTGCTGCATATTGCCATTCTTGTTGCTTACAATATTTACATATTAGATAATTCTTGTTGCTAACAATATTTACATATTAGATATATCGTCTATTCTAAATTTGAGCCAGTTCAAAGGCAGTCAAATACAATTCTAGGGATCGGCCATATAAACTTTCAGAAGGATTGGGGTTGAGATTCGAGGGAAAAGAATATTTCAAGTCCCCAAATAACATTGTAATATAGTCTCCCTCTGATTTATGGGGATTAAAATAATAGCATGCATTATGTTTGTTTTAGGAAATTATCTTGGAGGTAAAAGAAAACAAATTATTGTTCAAAAGAAGATAACCGCCACTCCCCCACCTCCTGAAAATTAAACCAGTTCTATCTTGGTACTAGTATACATCTTCATTAATGTTCTGTACTCCGGTCTTTTATTACAACAGTACTACATTGTTTTTAGCACTTTCTGTCTAGGTAGATTGGACAGTTGTTGATGATAGACGAATTGCGCATTTTGTAATATACATGTAACTAATTACATGTTGATCGATATCCAACTGACATTATTGATCGCACGACAGACTACTTAAATCAATAACATATGTCGACCGTTTAAGTAGTTATAGAAGAAAATATGGCCTTCTTATGGAAAATCGATATTCAAAATGGTCCTGAAAATATGGGTTCCTGTGCGAATTTAACATGAATGGGTCATTATAGTATACTGACTTGCCAATGCTTATTCTTACTGTCTAATAATATTTTGACAGACCACTACTTATCAAAACTAATGAACATATTTTTACTGACCAAATCCTAAGCTGATCGATCAGTACCTATGCTAACTGACCAGCATATGTTATGACTAATCAAGGTCTATTTTGACTGGACAAAGATTGTTCAGGCTAAGAAATATCTCTTTTGCCTTGATTTTATGAGGATTAATACCATTTTCAGCAGAGGATATGCTTTACATGGCGGCCAGTATATTTATTGGAAGTAGTACCACCAACCCACAGAAAGCTACTGGCCACCAACTCAACTTTAGTTGAGTTGAGACTCGAACTCAGACAGAGATGAGTTGTGATAGTCATCTGTAAATGTAAGCGACCAATATATATTGTTATTAATGATTGTTCTCACTTACCAATATATATTCTCACTGACCAATTTTGGTTTACAAACACCTAGATTTGCAAACACCTATGGTGACTGGCTAAAACCTATTCTGACTGATCAATACCTATTGTAAGTTAACAATACTTTGGGACTGATTGACACATACTTTTACTGACCAATATATATTCTGACAGTGTCTCGGCAATTAACGATGCAGTTTGCCAAATGTTACCATATTATATTCTCCATGCATGAAATTACAATTCTTTATTTTTAGAAGCAATAGGAAGTTTGACTTTATTACATAATGCAGTAACAACATTGTATAGGATGTCAAAACACACTCAGCTTCTAACTCAACAGTAAGGTCTCGTGCTTTCAAAACAGTCATAAATTTCATTGTTGTTTTCAGTCAAAGGAAACCTTATTATTCAAGTCAATGATGCTGTCTACGGACATCATAAAAATGGTGGACACTAAAAGATGAGTGAATAACAAATGCAAACCAAATTACAGAATTTCTTTGTCGACTGTACGGTACATAATGCCAAATTGGCAAACAGTTTGGTTAGGTAACTTCTTTGTCAACTGTACTTTGTCAACTGTACACTATATAATGTCATCACTGAATGCTTACAGTGCGGTAAATTCATCGTCAGTCTGCTGAGTAATACCACATAAAACAAACACACTTAGGGAACCCGAGTGGCCAAGTGGTCTAAAGCACTTTTCGTTATGGATCACTGCCATCTCACCTCTGCCTGCGTGGGTTCGAGTCTATCATGTGCTAAAATGGTGCTAAGCCCAACAACAACAACAACAACAACAACAACAAACACACTGCACCTGTATCAGCTTGTCGTAGAAGGTGTGCTGCATAATTGCATTGCCTTCTGTGCTGTTAGATTCAGGTGCACCCGCAGATTTATTAAAGTAGGGGGAGAGGAACGTGTTAACCAACTATTAAGTTTTACGGATGTAGGCCGAAAATGTTTATAGGTGAAAGAGGTGGGGGCGCTTGTTAGTATAAGTATTAGTAAAAGAAGGATATATGTTGTTATTATCATCAGCATTATTATTATTATTATTATTATTATTATTATTATTATTATTATTATTATTATTATTATTATTATTATTATTATTATTATTTAGCTGACTCGAGATGATCAAAGTACCACCATGAGGCTAATAGAACTCAACCAGTTAACTCTCCTGAACGCCGCTGCAATTGGCGTCTTCTCATTGGCCATGCTGTTCCAAGTGATCGCCTACACAACAGACCATTGGTGCACTTTTAATTATGAAGGGATTCAGTGGAATATTGGTCTATGGCGTGGTTGTTGGCGCAACGAATCGGGGAGGACACAGCTTTGTACCACTGAGATTTTCAAGGAAAAGTGGTTCAACAGCGGTAAGAATGTTTAAATATAAGCAGACTGTTCATGGTTCAAGGCAGAGTTGGGTACCACGAAACATTTTTGTACCGCGGTCAAAGGTCTCGGCAATGGCACTATATTGATTGACTTAGGTCTGTCTCTAGTTCGAACATTTTCTTGCCGTGATTTACAGCAATTTAGCACCATATTATAACCATGATATTATTTAGGGAAATATTACATGTTGAGACAAAAAAGGAAGTATTTCAGATTAAATGAATATCAGAGCCACCGCCACCCCCGAAAGTTAAATCGTCAGGACCTTATGGAAAATGATATTGTTATAAGTATTTTGATTGTTGTTTGACTTGTAATCTAAACCTGTAACCAAATTGGGATGAATACGCTTTGCTGATGCGTGAAAGACATCATGCTGACATTAAAGAGCCTATTTACACAAATAGGAAGTGTTGAGACTGAAGCACACAATTTATTAACTTCACTATTGTTACAGTAACCTGGCTGAATTAAGGCCTAAGCTAAGCCAACAATGGAGCCCTTGTCTGATGATTGCCCCCATTATTACAACGAAAGCAGGATTAAGTTTATCTACAAGTTGCTTCAGCTGTTCGTATAAAACATACACCAGTGAATTAGTAATATAGGCCACCAGCCCGTAATGCAAATGATATCACCAGACAGAAAAATTGTTACGGACAATTCAACAGAATGCACCGATAATCGTAACATAAATCCAACTTACAGTATGCAATGACAGAGTAGTATATTCCAGGAAGAAAATAAATAATGACAAACCACATAGATAATATCAATAATCTAAGTTTATGTTACATTATATTCTCTTTGACCGCGAGGAAGACATTTGGTGTAAGTGTATAGATTTATTTGGTGTAAGACATTTGGTGTAATTGTGGAGATTAATTTGGTGTAAGACATTTGGCGTAAGTGTGGAGATTGATACTGGTTTTCTGGACCTATTCAAGGGATCACACGTTTTGAGGCATTGATTTTTCTTGGTTAAAATCCCTGATATTTTATATTAACGATATCAGCAAAATCAACGGTGTTGAATTGAAATTAAAAATATCTCTTTTGTGTTTTTGTTTACTTCATTACAAACTGTACGAGTATGATTGTTGGATAGATAGCATATATGTCTTCCATTCTTTGTAGCAATATCGTGAGCAGAATATCGGAGTTTAACACAATCTTGTGGGAGATTATTTCGTGAATCAATGAACGGATAGTTTTAAAGGCCAAGTTTATCAAAATATTTATTGTAGTGATATGTTTTATGTGAATTTTTTACAGCTGAATATCTTCTCGAATCAATTCGTTTTGAAGACTATGCTTGATATACATTTCTTAATCTTTAACTACCAGACAAACCCAAATCATAATATAAAGAGTAAATCCTTTAAACCGATTGTGTTACCCTTTCACTTTGCCAGACGTATCCAGTTTTTTCAGCAGGATGTAGAATTGCCTGGAATATATGTGTTATATACGGTACTAAGTGACCTAACTGAGTATTTAGTACTTTATCAACAGCCTGTATGTAAATGGTAACTGTGTCGGACTTATCCTTATCCCTTATTATCTTCTTATCTTATCTCATTATTATCTTGGCTTACCTCACTCTTTTCACCGGAAGTATTATTTTCACTCGTGGAAGTTTCCACAGCTGGATAATTTTTATGGGACGAGGTCGTTTGCCCCAAGCCCAACCCGCCTCCTTCATTTGTGCTTGGGACCGGAGAACGATTCTCTAAATGTGTGCTCCCCGACGGAGGAAATTACTGAGACATCTTGTATGATATAAATACCATTGCAAAATTTATTTTAAAGGCATACAACTGAAACATAGATGAACAAGTTAACTAATATAGCATACAGTACAAAACCTTGTCTGATACAAGTATTACACAAGGAAAACCAATTAATATTGCCCTTTCATGTGCAAGGATGTGCATGCATCAGTGTATGTTTTGATACATTATACTGAATTATTCACTGCTGTCCACCAATTCTTTTTTCTTGGACAATTTCCTATAGAGTTATAGAGTACAATTATATAATTAGACAGTAGAGACCACCTCCTTTCTTGAGGATTAGTGAACCATTACCAGCCCGAAGTTAGAACCTGTCATCTATTGCGTATTACACCTTGAGGAATCTCGCTCGAACCTCATTATTGCCCTTGCTTTAACACCTGCTGACCAGATAGACGGACCATTGACCTAATGCAAGTTGCATGTATATATTTGATCTTTCATGCCCAGTAAATGTTGTTTTTTTGTTACAGAGCGTGGATCTCGATAGATTTTAAGTTTCAACCCCGAAAGGTAGGAATGGATCCGTACGGCAATGCTAGTTGCATGTATAAAGTTGCCTTTTCATGCCCACTAAGCACACGCAGGGCCCCGATCGGATTTATTTTTAGGTCGTGACCTAAGGTCTTGTTTTTGGAGAATAAAAGGAAAGATTCAAATATATATAATATGTGTTGACACTTTGATCGTTGACCACATAAGACAATCCTCACCTGAGACATACACATACCGATTTATTTCAAATGTATATTTTTTTAAAAATCATCCATCCTCTTTTCCCCACCAATTAAGGGCTTGATAAACATTCCAAAAGCAGAGGCTCGATTTACATCCATAAGACAAGCCTTGACTCAAGTATCATTTGTTATTTTATAGCGATCCAGTATGAGTTCAAAAACATTACCTACGAACTATTTATACTGTAATCTTAATATCTTAACGCTTCAGTGCGGTAATAATAATAATAATAATAATAATAATAATAATAATAATAATAATAATAATAATAATAATAATTAAAGCCTGACACTACTACTACTACTACTACTACTACTACTACTACTACTACTACTAAAAATGACTGCTCCGGTAGGCTGCTGATTACAGCGTCCGCTTCAGAGACAGGAGGTAGCAGGTTCGAACCCAGGCTGAGTCATACCATAGACCTATAAAAATGGTACAGTTGCCTCGTTTGGCATTCAGCATTAAGAGGTTAGTTTTAGGACTGGTTAGCTTAGTGCCAGGATAATGTGACTGGGTGAGACATTGTGCTACATGTCTGCAGCATAATGCTTCAGTGCTAGACATCTTCTATAAACTGCCACAATGCAGACATTGTAGCTATAGGACTGCAAAATTACACACAACCACAAACAACAATAACAACAACAATGATAATAATAATAATAATATTAATAATAATAATAATAATAATAATAATAATAATAATAATAATAATAATAATAATAATAATAATAATAATAATAATAATAATAATAATAATAAATTATTTTCAGGTAAACACTGGAGCCAAGGAACAAGTGCCATGATGTCTATATCGTTAGCGTGTCTTTTCCTTCTAGAGTTGGTAATCATTTGTTACGCATGTGTAAAGCAGCTCGAGCGCTTTCGGGACAGGATAGTCGGAGCTATTCTAGCCTTGTCTTGCGCTGCGGGTAAGCACCAATTTCCGTTATGCACACGAAATCAAGGAGAAAGGAAGCTAATGTTAAGAAACCAACCTGCTTTCATAGAGCACCCAATTTTTGAGTACTCGGTTTATATTTATGACTTATCTCTTTTTAAAAGGCAAACTGAACATTACAGAAGCAAGCCTGCTTTCATAAATATTTCAGCTTTGATTTTTCCATTTATCTTTCAAAATAACATCACATATAATTATTCTAGCAAAGAAAGTATGTCACATGTAAGTCGTAACATACCACAAAATCCCAAAAGATTATATCTTGAAGTTGGCTAACATCTAACTCAAACTGTTCACAAAACCTCGTATTACCAATTGTATAAGCGTTTATTTTTCTTAAAACATAGGGATATATGATAGCTGATTTGAATGTTCGAGAGACGTATTGTAGGATCTAACAAATGATTTAAAACTGGTTTAAACAGTACGAAAATTAAGTAAGACAAAAAGTGAAAGTATAGTCTTAGGAAAGAAGTGCGAAGTACGCCAATAGTAACCACAATCCCTGTTTAATTACGGAAAAGTTAAACTCTCCAAACAAATCGGATGTAAAGAACAAACGTTTTGTCCAATAAAACTTGTAAACATTTGGGATGTGCTTCTTGAATAATTGAGGAAAAACAACTTGTGTGAGATATTGAGCGTATTACCAAGCAAAAAGAAGGTATTGATTGGAGGCCATCTGCTTAAAAGGGCAGGAACCAGGCGTATTTCCACTTGAAAGGCTCCGATTAGAGGTCTTCTGTTTAAAAAGGGTAGGAACCAGGCGTATTAACAAGTAAATGATGTGATTGAAGGTCATCCTCTGAGATTGGCGGGAATCAGGCGTATGAAAGGCGCTTAGCTGATTGGAGATCTGTTTTAAAAAGCGGGAACCAGGCAAATTATCAGCTAACAGTCGCTGATTGGAAGTCATCTGCTAAAAAGAGGTTGGAAGAGGCGTAAGACGCTTAGCTGATTGGAGGTCATCTGTTTTAAAGAGCGGGAACCAGGCTAATTATCAGCTAAAAGTCGCTGATTGGAAGTCATCTGCTTAAAATGGTTGGAAGAGGCGTAAGGCGCTGATTGGAGGTCATCTGTTCAGAAGGGTAGGAATCTGGCCTAATATCACCTGAATGGCTCTGGTTGCATGTCATCTGCTTAAAAAGGCGGGAATGAAGCGTAGTTTCACTTGAAAGGGCTGATTGGAAGTCATCTGCGAGATGATAGTAATTATGAGTAAGAAATATATCATAGCTGGTCTTAAGAAGTGAGCATTTGGTACTTTTACAGGTTAATTTGACTTTCTTATTTGTGATGATGCTTTTGAAGATAATTAGAATGTCGACGATCAAATATCACAGAAGAAACGCAACATAAGAATAGATCGCCGTCGAGAGATATTTTTTTCTTGCAGCTCAATTTTTTTTATAGTGTTTCAACTTTATCTTAGCTTAATGGAGGCAACACTTTTCAAAGATGACATAAAACTATAATCTGATACAAACTATGGAGCCACTAAAGGATATTTCCTCCAGGTTCCTCGTACTTTCCGCCGCCAATAAATAATAGTTTTCATTGAAGATATTTTATTAGAATAAATCAAGTGAATTTAGAGGCAAAGAAGCTTAAATACTCGACCCCGTATTATATATATATATATATATATATATATATATATATATATATATATATATATATATATATATATATATATATATATATATATATATATATAATGAACACGGTTTCTTAATATTAAAATTCATCGAGAGATATTGAGCCATAAAAATTTAGCAAAACTAAATTAATAATAAATTTGATATATAATAGAAGTCTCCCCTCCCCTCCTCCCATAGTTCCTGTCTGGAATTTATTACCTAGAGAACTGGAGTAAAGAGAAAATGAAATATTTTGCTGGTTTCTCAAACAATATCATTGTAGACAAAAACGTCGTCGTGATATTCTGCATACTCCATGAAAGCAAACTGTTTACTCAAAGAGGATACGAACTTATATATATTTTTACAATAACAAATTTTACTAATGTTTTATTATTATGTTGAAAATATAATTATGTGTTCTAAAATTACTCCAAACTAAACGATTTTTATATGTAATGAACAATTAACAAAGATGATGTTTCAGTTATTAAATTAGATAATACATGTATGCAGATTCGAATAGCACAAGCAACTTAGCAACTTCTGGCTACAACATGACAAACAACATCTGCAACAGCATGACAAACATCTGCAACAGCATAACAAACATCTGCAACAGCATGACAAACAACATCTGCAACAGTTGAGACGTTTATCTACTGTTTTAGTTAAATATTTGCATAGTCTGTAAAAGTCTGTATTTGATATAACTTGTTACGGTTCTTTGGTCTTCAACTAAGTTACAGAAAGAAGCGGAACCAGCAGGTTTAATAAAATTAAGAAGAAAAAATGTTTAACTGAATTTCAAAGTGAGACTTTAAGAGGGAATTACAGTATTGTTAATTAAATCTCAAATAATCCTGAATCTTTTCTCACATGTTACGACTTTAAAGTATCAGAAAAAAGCGAAACCAACAAGTTTAGTAATAATTTAATTCTCAAAGTAATAAAATGAACATTTAAGAGGAACTTACAGTACTGTGAATGAAATCCCAAATAGTCCTAAACGTTCTATCAAAAGACAACAAAAAAATTCTGAATGATAACAGGTATCGAATGTTCTGATGTATCAAATGAGCTTGATGTGTCGATGTAACAACAGTTTTGATGTTTCAATATGTTATATTCAAGAATATTTTAAATGAAGTTTAAAATCTCCAAAATAGTGTTTAGTCCAAACAGTGATATGAACATTTTGGAATTCCAGTAAAAAAATAAAATTAAATTATCCTCTCAATTAAAGCTAAACACATCAGTAAACACACACACACACACACACACACACACACACACATTCTTCCTCGTTTTATTGATCTCAAGGGCTCTATTACCACTTCAGTTACAAAATTGGTTAGAGCGTCCGCCTTGGATGCGGGAGGTCGCAGGTTCAGTCCCCGGTCGAGTCATACCAAAGACTTATAAAAAATTGTACAAGCAGTTGCTTCGCTTGATGCTCAGCATTAAGAGGTTAGTGTTAGGACTAGTTGGCCTGGTATCAGGATACTGTAACTTGGTAGAACATGATGCTGAATGTCTCTGGCATGATGCCTCAGTTCAAGACATCACTATAATTTGCCACAATACAGATATTATAGCGATATGACTGAAAAATTGTTAAAGCTAAGTTAAAAATCCAAATAACACACACACACACACACACACACACCACTCTGTGTCGCGATACCTCCCACCTAACGTATGTTGCAATACTCAATCATGCCAGTGGAAAATTATACGCCTAATTGTGAAAAGGTTCATTCTAAAGGCTGGATTTAGAACTAAATTCTAACTAAGTAACCTATTTATAGCCCGAATTATCTTAAAATATAATGTATAATTATGGACAAAAGTAGTCCTCGAAAATGTTTTAAAAAAAAGCTTATTGCAATATACAATCATGAACAAAAGTTAGACACAGTGCACATATATGCATAACGCACAAGTCCAAATGCATAGTATTCCGAATTAATTACAATCTTGAATGTGCTGATGTATCAATAGTCTTGAATGAGCTAATGTACCAATAGTTTAAAGTATCACAGAATGTATTTGAATAATTTCACAATAATCCAAAGTAGTGTTTTGTCCAAAAGGTCAATGAGCACATTGTAATACCAGTTATTAATATTATATAAATTATTTATCTAAAATTATACCTTAACACAACTAAAAATGATTCCACAGACTGATCTTAAGATGGCAATGAAATAATGTTCTTTACCTCAACCTTATCTAAAAACCTAAGACACAATTAAATTACCAGAACATTTTAAGTTTGTTTAAAAGCTAGAACTTGCACTCAGATATTAGTAAACAACTTTTAAACTAATGATAAATGCCAGGACTGCCATAACTACTCTACCCCCCCCCCATTTAGAGACAAAGGTCAGGCACACAAAATAAATTAAATAACATAACACTTTGAATAAAACAAGTGAGAAAGCCTGCCAGTAGCTTCTCGTGGGTTGGTGGTTTTTCCCGGGGTTTTCCAAGGTTCTTCCTCCACCATTAATACTGGCCGCCATGTATTGTCTATCTTGTGCTGAAAAATGGCGTTAAACCCTACAACAACAACAACAACAACAACAACAACAACAACAACAACAACAAGTGAACGTAACCACTGTAATGTGGACAAAGTAACTCCCTGCCTGGAAATGAGTTTATTTTCTGCAGGAGGTTTGTCATCGTTTTAGCTTTCGATTTCTTGATTGAGTTGGTTTATGAATCACAAAAATTCCTTGCTCTTTGGACCTTGCGATTGTCTTGCTTGTGTTTCTTCTTTGATTTTTTTTGTGCGAGGATATGCGTAAAAGGACTTTAAAATATCCTACTGTTGAGGTTTCCAATAATTTTGAAAATATATATCCCATTATGGACAAGAATGACAGAAGTGCGTCCAGTACGTACCAATGTAGAGATAAACCATGTGCACTTTAAGAAAACTGTTTACAGCTCAAAACTGTACCAATGCATACCTCGTTTGCTTGCTTCTATGCACCAAAATACCAAGTTAAAGGGGGTCACTGCCTGATAGATTCCCGTATACCCTCTCTTCTTCGTTTTCCAAACAGTATGGCACTCTCTTTGAAGAAAGTTCTTTTGACATTTTGGTTTGACTAATGTACGTCTCGTTCATGAATACCTGTGTAAATGTACTGACTGGCACTTCGTTCCGTATGCTTGGTCTAATAACACCAAGAATTGTTAAACGTGAAAGTCATAGATGTATCATGTTGCAAAAGAACAAAGAATATGCAAAGTTTGAAAGACCAAGTAGTAAACTAGCGAAGAATAAATTTTCAAACTTATGGCTGGTTACGATCATAAAACTTCACCTGTTCTTAAATCAATGAGACATTCACGAACTAAAATGAACTTTTCCACCTCAAAATCACTTTTTTCACATCAAATTTACCAATTCTTTCATGATGTTATCAACGATAACAAAGAAAAATGATATAGTAATACTTTATCCAAACGAGAACCTGACACATTAGTATACTCTTTTAAATTCTGTTCAAACGTATTTGTGCAGATCTTTTTCAATGCATATTTTTGGGGTTATTGAAGTCCACCTGACCAACTTTTCTCAGAGAAGTTTTGGGTCGCTCTGACCAGAAAATCGTCTCACCTATAACTGTTCATGGTACGTATTGATGACCTTAATTATAATGAAAAACACCCGTTTCGTATTCAGAAACAGAACGGAAAATATCTGGTTCAAGTTAATAGACTTAATTATATTTCTGGTCACACACACCAACACAAATTACATGACTAACGACAATTATTCAAAATGTTCCCTCGAAGCAGAACATAAGCGTACGTCGCAGATAGATACGAAAAAAGGACATGCGACAATGCCCAAACAAAACGAAGTCTGTAATACTTGAATTACCTAGGGAGAATGCTAATTTAATTTTTAGAATGCGTATCCAGTCCAGTTCCATTGCATAATATTGTAACAATTAAATATATTTAAACTAGCAGACCGAAAGATATGGTTTTCCGCTCTTGAAAATCACCTTACATTTTGTGTCCGAGTAGGACTATTTTTTTTTAAATTTTATAGCAATAATCATTTATTTGAGCAATCGTAAAACCCTTGTAAAACGTGTATTTAAGCATTGTTCCAAAAGAGAAAACATTGGATGAGATCTGAATAAAAACGCATCGATTAGTTTAGATGATTTTGAAAGGCAAAGTGTTTGTATTAATGCATTTAAACTACGAAGAGACTTAAGAGTACTTTAGGAGTAATGTATAAATTATCAAAACGCTAATTGTTCTATTTGATTAGAGTATTGTTAAATATGGAAATATATTAATACAAATTAGTGATTAGTGTCTTCCACATGTTACAAATCTATGGTCCTAAATCTAAGTAATAATCAAGAGTGAAAACCATCAAGTTTTGTAAAATTCAAGAAATAGCGAATATCGCTAGAATATTAAGTGACAATTTAAAAAGAACGTTCAGTATTATGAATTAAATACCAAACAGCCTTAAAAGTTATATTACACGTAAAAAAGTATATTCAATAACCAAAAAAGTTCAAATGTATTATTTTATTTATGCGATATCCTTACAACCCATAAAGAAAAATATTGAATGTAAATATGAAATTTCATTGTCATTTAATTGTAATTTTAAAACATAGTAATTGTTCTAATGAGCTATACCGTCATGCTCATCGTGTGGTTAGTTGATTCATAAGTGCAAGGTATCTGGAGAGCTCATGGTACTAATTCAACTCCTATAGTAAAAAAAAGGAAACATCAACAATAATTTTAAATTTCTAAATGCTCATGATTAAAACCATACTTTTCAGTATTGACATGTCGTTAATGCCAGCTTCTTGTTAGAGGAAACCAAGAGCACCGCGGAATCTTTTGGATCTACTTGTGCTTGAAACGTGTTTTCCATGCTGTGCCAATTTA
Source organism: Potamilus streckersoni (assembly GCA_016746295.1). Lineage (NCBI taxonomy): Eukaryota > Metazoa > Mollusca > Bivalvia > Unionida > Unionidae > Potamilus > Potamilus streckersoni. The sequence goes on along the minus strand of JAEAOA010000747.1, from coordinate 834,228 downwards.
AAAGATTCGTTTTACAAACTGAAGTCCGTTAAAGGAATGAAATTCCATCAATAAAACATCATATCTATTTTTCAGATACAGCCATGATAAGCCTTCAAAGATACTAAAAGTAATCTTACTTTCATTCTCAACTAATCCTGCCCAACGAAACCCATATCCCGATTTCTAGACTGGTTCACATTCTTCCATATCATTAGTACACTTTTTGGAATTGTAATGCATCGTCGAAAGGCGGTAGTTGTTTTGCATTAATTAATTTTTAAAAAATCCTACATGATAGACTAAGCGTTTGACGATTGGTGTTTGCGATTGGTGCATGTTAGAGAGGGGAACGAGACATACATTTTTGTCTCCGTGCCATAACAAATAAATTATTGATATCCTCGCCATATAGCCATACATACACGAAGTTTAAATATAAGACAATTTATGTATGCAAATGACATTGGTCACTAGGTACATTACTATCCACAAGGGACATAGTAGCCCACTGTTGAGATCCGCACCCTAATGATTTACGTTCATACAAGCAGGTTTTCATATATAAATTAGCTTTTGCATTAGATTATTCCAGGCAGGATTAGACCCTACTTTACCATATTGGAACAATGTTTCAATGTGGGGGAGCCTTGTTCTGTCTGTTCTTTGGAATCTAATAAAATATTCATCCGACGAAAGTTTCCTGGAACTCATTACTGACATTATAAAATGATTCATGGCTGACAATCCCTGTTAGAAACGAATTACTCCAATTTAACATTAATCAAGAAATTAGTGCAAAGCGTAATCTCTGAGACAGTGGTGTACCCACATGCCATAATCAAACCAAATACCACCCAAACAATCAACGAGAGAAATGGGGGGAAAGTATAGTAACTAGAAAACCATCAACTGGTGGGTAGCTGGTTTCAATCGGGACAATAATTTTTAGGAGTGGTGATATTCTCTACAAAAATGTTCTAAAATTTTGGTTTTGCAAGAATTTATTTTCACAATAGAAAAGAATAGTGTATATTACTGTTATTCAGAAAAGGCTTGGAGTAACATTTAATTCACCTACTACCTCCATAGTTATAAAATACTCATCCTAAAATTTTAGGAAAATAAAACATTATGCAAAATGGTGGACCCCTAAGAATTCTTTGAAGGAATAATGGCGGAAGAATGCGAAAGAAACAATATTTATACACTATCCAATAAATTTTGTAATATGCAAATTTACAGTAATAAATAAAAAAATGAATGACAGAAATTGTAGGTGCAACAAACCATACAAATCAAACATTCTATTCGATAAACTTTCGTTATGCATGTAATTTTATTTGAAAATGAACACGGTTTTAAAAAACATTGGGTATGTAAAAGTAGACAGGGGCCTAGCTAGTGGATCTGGGGCTTTCCAATGACATGTTGTCCCTCATTCCCGCGATGCGGGCTGCATAATGATCCGCTGTTTACGGTATATTTATAGCATCTGATGATATTGGGGTATCATGATAAAACGCTTTTTAAAAATAATACTTTAATTTTCTTTCAAACAATTACAAAAAAACGACAAAGTCACAAGTGTTATTTCATTACCCTTGCTGCTCTATCTTCCGCAGGAGGCTTTTCCATGGTCGGGCTAATTATTGCTGGAACGGAGCTTACGAAACTGTCCGATTATCTCAAAGTTCGTCTAAGTTGGTCTTTTGGATTTGAAATTTTCTCTCTTCTACTTACTATTTTAACTGGATCCCTTGTGTGTGCAGATATGTGGAAGTATAAGTCTAGCATAAAGCATTCAATTGTGATTAATGAGTCACGTTCTGCAGAGAGAATATACACTGTGGATAAATCCACTGGAGTGGTAACCACCATGAAAGATGACAACGAAACATACGGGAAATTAAAGGTAAAACATGACTGTGATAAAACAGAGGAGAGCTCTTTTATATCTCAAGCCGTAACCTTGCATGCAACATTCACATGCTTACCCGAGTTCACTATACATTCAAATGTCAGTGGCTCTCTGGAGGACAGTTCTTTTCACATCGAATCAAGTGAAATCACCGCTGTATCCTACAAACGGTATGAACCCTGCTTTGAAGAGGGTTCCATAGAAAGCATGGTTTAATTCTTTTGTAGTATAATGGAGAATTCAAAGGATGGATCTGTTAGGGCAGAAAATTGTGGCAAGAAGTACAAATTAATATCATATTCAACCGGGGTACTGCATAGAGATGCCTTAGGATTCCCAGAGCTGAGAAAACTCGAGATATTCTACTGCAAGATACAATGAAAAGAAAACGAGAAAGAAATTTTAAAAAAGACAATTATTTGCATCGAAATCACTTTAACAAAAGTATTGATACTAAGAATGTAAGAGAAAATATAAAGTAAGAACGAACATTTGATATTTCAAGGAATTAAATCAGAACAGAATGTGATGATTTTTTTGTGTCTAAACACCGAGTAAAGACAATTCAGTACAAATTTAAATAGAAGTAGATTACGATATTCCTAATTCAATTAGGAAATGTTATGTATTCTATATATCACATATATCAATCAGGACACCGAACTGTCCTGTTGTTAGAATTAAACTTATACAGAAAAACGTATACTACTTTACATCTTTTGTGCAATTTTTATATTTTATATTGTAAAAAAGATGATTGTCAATGTGTTCCCACAGGTTTACTTATGGATGGACAGACTGAGAAATTAAAACCAATTTGTGTGTTCAACATAATTGTCGTCAGTTGAACTGAGTTAACATTTACATTTCAACTTTGCATTATGTTCAGACAACTGTTGTTTTGCTTTGGGTTTTTGTCTGGTATGTTTGTGCCTCGTTTTAATAGACTAATGCAGTAAATGAACCTTATCAAAAATGTAGCAAAATTTTCTATTATGACATTCTTCTGATGATAATAAAAGTTTGACATCTTCGCTTTAAGTCTGCGCAATCGCTAGCAAACTTCATGTCCAAGGAAGCTTGTGCACCCAACACAAGCAAGCAAAAATAAAGAAAACTTAAAAATGGGTGGCTAGGAGAAATTGACAAGTTATTATTGTTGAGCTATTTCGTTCAGTAATAATTCTATAAAAAGTTTATTCAAAAAGAAGAGTTTGAAAGATGTTCCTTGTTTCAAGGACACGGATTTCAGTCCAGGTAGACAAAAGTTTCATTTATCTAAATTGAATGTTGATAAAAATAAAAGCATACCAAGCAAAAGCACTGTACATTGATGATGCCAAAGTTCATAAAAAGTAAAGTTTCGGCAATGGGTATGCATTTATATGATCTACTCAGCATACAATTTCCGTGCACAAATATCAAAGAATGATTATTAAGAATCGATTTACCTGTATTTAGAATAAACGAATCTCCATAGCGACTGTGGATATGGTAAATCTGCATGATAATATCCCCAAGCATGACGATGAATACATGGGGTGGTCAAAATTAGCTAACTTTATTTAATACGTACGAAACTCCATCTCTTCCGCTGAGAATCGTGAAAGAAATAATTAAAGAATGTTTTGGTGACAGATCAGTGTATATTAAATATCTCACGTCCATGTTACTTTGGGCTATCCATGAAGAAAGAACTATGCCATATGCAATCACACAAACATGGCGTCTGCCTGCTTGGAAACAATTCACTAATATTATATTCATATCAACATATTTGTGACAACGTATATGGTTGGACTAGTGTGCTGTCAAAATTTTATTTATACTATTATAGAAATTCCACCCTTTCTCTCTTTGTTGGAAGATAGATTTAGTACAAAATAGATTTAATGCTACGAAGCCCCCCCCCCCCATGTCAGCAATGCCGACGATTAGATCGTTAAATATACGAAAAGGTTGACATTCAATGCATAACAATTTAATAACAAGTCAATAATCAAATAAACCAAATTAACAATTACAGTCCTTCCGCTCGACCCTTTAAAAAGCCTATAGATTTACTTGATTAGCAGTGTGAGATTGATTTCCACCTGTCTCTGTATTTCTGCTAATCTGCTGTATCCTTTCTCTCTTATTTTTTCCCAATTCCTTCTCCTCTTCCTCTTGATCTCTCTCCAAAATCCTTCTCAACTTTCGCTAGACTCATTCTACTCATCCTCCACTTTCTCTCCAACGACTTCACTTTTGTCGACTTTGACTGTCTCTACCAGTCTCAATTCCGTCTCACACTCTTGCAGTATTGACACCCACACCCAATAGAACCCGAAGTTCTCTGTTCCCTAAAATCTTCCCGTTAAAAAACCAGGACGGTACAATATTTTTCCTTAGCCCTCTCATCCCACACTACACCCAGCCTATCATCAACTAACGTTTATTATATTTCTTTGGTCAAGCACCCATATCTTCTTCTATGGTAAAACAAACGTCATAATACCGCACGGAAATAATTACTTATACATACGTCCATAAATTGCGTCTCATCAGTTGGTATTCCTAAATCCATTTATGCTAAACAATATTACAATTATCAGACGCATTTCTTTACCTTGCAACTCATACAAAGTACACATATATTCAAATATCCATGCACTGATATGTGCATACGTCTATAGTCAATAATATTAATACTTAAATCATTTTCCAAATTCACATTTCAAGCATGAGTACATTCTAATATAACGCAATAAAAATTACACTGTTTTACCAGGAAGTGAATTCCAAAATTAATTCTGACCACAACTTAACAATCCACATATTTCTGTCTCATATCCACTAACTCTCTACGTAAGGCTTAAGCCCATTTCTCAAATACGAATGTAAATGAAACACTATAAATGTAATTCTACATACTAATCATTCCAATCATTAAGTGTGCATGCTACGAATAATTAGAAATTAATGTCGCATTATTATGCAAAACTCGAGCAAATAACTTATCGACTTTTTTAAAGCATTGTCTTTTCCTTAGAATCTACCTCTAAGTTCCTCCGCCAGATTACGAATGGCTTCTTTTCTCATAGCAAACCCTATTGATCTGCAATCTTTCTAGACGAATACTAAATTAATCTTACGAGTTCGTAAGGTATCAATCGGGTCTGAATTTTAATCTAGCCCCAATCTCAATTTTTGATTGCATATCGCTGTTTACCGATCCAATCAAACTTAGTGGAAAATATCCATCTCGCTATATGCCAAAGTAAGAGTGGATAAGAACATGCCTCGTTCACCCCGTGGACTTCCATTTGATCCTTGAACTAAATATTAACATATAACTGTCATAAAGGCAAGCCTTTGTTAATCTACGCGACCGGTCCCCTTTGCCGACTCAAGTATCCGGTATTTGGCTGGTCACGGAAACCTTGCGTAATAGTTCGACAATTACCCCGTGGCATTGTTTAGAGATCAAATATAATGCCTCGGTAATATTCCCAAGACGGTGGTTCTCGCGGGTTCTTTTACCAGTAAATATACTAGGCGCCATGTATAACCAGTCATGTGCTGAAAATAATAGCGTTCAACCCCACAAATCAAACGGAACTTTTCTGGATGTAAATGAAAATCCTTGTTAAATCATACTATAGGAGATCAGTCCTCGCATTGCATTTTGAAATGTATTTGTATTTACCCATCCGATGAATATAGGACTGAGACTTTTAAAGTGGATTTCCGATGTATGATTCTCAGCTTTGTTCTTTCTTACAGGTTTCTGCCATTTTATTGTCTTGCTCCTGTACGGATTAGTGGCGAATGGAAACTTACCCGAGTCAACTCTCTCCTGGTCCTATGGCTTCACTTTTATACCTTTTATCCTAGAGATCTCTATTCCAGTTTTTGTTAACTACGACAAATGCAGACGATATCCAAACTCCGACGTCTCCGTGGATACTGGTGACCAAAATTTAAAACAAAACAAACCAACAGCAGATGAATATAATGAGACAAAGATACCCAAATATAAACCTGATGTTTCAAAGGTAGAAGCTGGCCCGTATACCATTGAAGAGGGTATTTTGGGGTCTGCAGCTTCGTCTATGCACACATCCTTAACAACCTTATCAGAATACACCAGACGACCCAGTTTTAGTGGGTCTCTTGAAGACAGCTTTTCTTACGGACCCTATTATGAAGAAGGCTCTATAGAAAGTCTGGTCTGACATTGTAAAATTTCACTGATTATCCAGTAAAGTGGATTCTGCACTTCCGGAAAGTTTCGGTTATAATCCTTGTAGAAGTATGAAGTTGAAGACATTTAAATGGAAAACAAAAGCTTTACATAATCAACACGTCAATGAAAACGATGTCGAAACAATTTTATGATTTTCGCATAGTGTTTTGAACGTTCATAAAGGAACACGCATATTTTTATGAACTCTTCAGTTCTGAAAATCAGCAGGGAAAACATGTTGTCTATGTTGTCCCCAAAATGAGTTATGCTCTTGTAAATTAAACAGTGAGGAATGGTACATGACAATATTAGAATACCGCAGAACCACAAATAGATACAAATTTGTAGAACCCACAACGCTGTTTACAATGGCCACATAAAATGATTACCATGGCTTTAGGGTAAAAATGAAGATCTATCCTTTGCATCAGGGTTCATTAAGATTTGGCCATTGTAGAAATATACTACTTACAAATTAATTAAACAATGAATCAAAGGATTGAGAGTAACAATTCTGGTCTTCTACAACGCAGCATTGTTCAACAAGCCTTTGTCATGTACCTTAAACAAGTAAAGAAGCACTAACAAATGAAAAAATAACAAAAATGGAAACAGTGAACGTTTAAGGTGAAGTCTACTTTAAATAATTGAAACTCTCGGTACGAGAACAGACAATGTTGGACATGAATCCATCAATCCATTTACGAAGCAGTTTTTTAACAACAACCTGACATATACATTCATACATACATTATACACATATATGCATACATATATACATGCATGCATATATATATATATATATATATATATATATATATATATATATATATATATATATATATATATATATATATATATATATATATATACACGTACGCACATATATACATATACACATAAACACAAGACTTCAGGCCCATTAAGCTTTCAAAGGGGATGCAGAGAGTATTTAGTATCAGTTTGCAATATAGCCTAGTAGACGAGAGTGCATATATTTCCGTATTATAACGTTATCTTTGTTATAATTATAGGTTACTGCATTTGTACGGGAAAATATGAACAAGTTTCACGAATGGTTATACTGCACTACCTTGTGAGTACAGTACATCAACCCGACAAAACGATTTCATATTTTCCCATACAAATGCAGTAACCTTTTTATTATATGCTCATTTTCTTATTCTTTCCAATTCTTAAAGATATAAACAAAACTACACCACAATAAACAAGGTAACGGAATATTTGCCGTTTTCCAAACTAAATATACAAGCGTAGCTGGATTATTACACAACATTATTAATGCGCACGCAATTCCGCCCAGACAAATTTGAGGTTGGTCGCGCGCTAGACCTAAGTTTCGAAAGAAAATGGCGTTTGGTCAGCTTGGAATTGAAATTTGGAGCAATATTGTTAATGAATACGCATTGCAACAACATTTCCATTTGTTCTGGAATGAATACGTTTTCGTATTTTTGTCGATTCGACGCAATTTTGTGATAATTGTCTGGATTTATCTACATGAAGTAACTTGCATCGGATTCCATCAGCGTTTGCTAATTTAATCGTATTGGAGTGTGTTGACATCGGAGAGTATGCTTCTGTTCTGTCATCGAACGATTCTAATCATGATATTGGAAAATTATGAAGCCTTTCAATTGCAATTATAGAAAAGGTGCTAGGGAATTGAATGTTTATTTCATTTTGAGCGCAGTAAAAGGGATATAATTGCTCTTGGAATATACTCGAAATTACAGTTAGATTTCAAAATGTATAACCAACCTTGAAAACCCATGACATGGCTCATGTAAATCAGATTTGCAGAACTGCGAAAGTATATTTTGATGAAATTCAGGTTGTAAGATTTTGAGCATATTATTGCCATTTTTATTAGCAGCTAAAGAGAACCTTTTATGTCTTATACTTGCGTGTTATTGTGAGGACCCTGTATGTCTATAGCTAGCCTAAATCTTCAACATTGTATTAAAAGTTGACGCGGAATGTGCCAAATCAGTATGTATTTGTCGGTCTATGAAATATCTGCTTTAGTTCATTCATAAAAAGTTGTTTACGTTAAAATATAAGTCCTTTATCGCGTATATATAGTATGAATATGGCACGAGGAGTGCAGTATCGGAAAATACTGAACTTTTCTCACACTAACGTTAACGGAAACAAAAATGATCATATAATATTATTTAATGTTTAGAGAGTGCTTGAAGAAAGCTTCAAAGTTATTGAATTATATTTTTAACAATCGTAACTGCTGTTATGTAAAGGTATCTTTACAACGCTGACCAGTGCTGAGGCTGGCTGTTTACGACTTGTGTTTAAATATTTCTCATCAACAACGTTCTGTCATCTTGGAATGACGTTAGTGACTTATTTGAAAATCATTTTAAAAATTACTGCTTTGTATCATGTATTGTTTTAATATCTGATTATACAATATTTTGGCAAAGATGTGCAATAGAGCATTCCTACATCAAGCTACAAAATGGTGGATTTGCCGATTTGATTTCTGGTTACACAGGACAGCTTACACAGCGAGTCTGGATAGGAATTATTGTCAAAATCAGCATTTTAGACAAACAAACGTTTGAAGAATTTTGCTAGGATGAAATTTGGTGTAAGACTTTACGTACGGCGTAAACCCAATAACTTCATCTAGATTGTATAAACGAATTGTTCTATCCACCGGTATTTGGGTCATGCCGGATATTCGGATAAGAGGGCCGTATGTCTTATGGAAATTAGAACGGAAGAATCTTATAAACTTGTTTAAAATTATTTAACATTTTTCTATCATCATGCATTATCTCCTTAAGGAAGAACTATAGGACGATGTTGATGATGATCTATTTCGCAAGTGTGTCTGATCACTTTCTCTGATACATAACTTAATGAGATATCTTGGCTACGTACGTGTAAGTCACCTGGAGTGGCACAGTCATTTATTGAAAGATACATTTGTTCGATGGAAAATTGTTTCTGGTAGATAGTTGTTTGACAGCATAGAAAATTACAGAGGTAATTTTGTGCTGAGGTCATTGAGTAGTTCCATGCCCAATGACTCGCCATGAAAATATTGGATCACTTGAGAATAGTAATTCATTTTGTCTGTCTGTATATATGGCATATTTGTACTGAAATACATATGATGCTTTTTTGAATTTATATGTTTATATGTGTTCGATGCATTTGTCTATTAAACAGAAGGAAATGGCAAATTATCCACTTATTAGATTATCACACTATAAAGTATAGTATTTTGAGGTTTACTAATATACTTAAGACATTTATCACCGGAGTCATATTTTCTGAACTGTTTCATGTTCGCAAGGAAAAATCATACCATCAAACCATCACGTAACTTTATCTCCTCAGTTCTTTAATCTTTCAAAAATATATCACAGCAAATGATTTCAAGATATGAGCTAGAGAAAATATTTTAGCAAGAACTCTTGTAATTTTTTGGTATGGCGTTTTAATTTAGTGACCCTTTCAAACAACAGATTACAATGAAACTGACACTAAGAACCATGTTCTGTTTGATAATTGTCAGAAGTCTTGATAAATTCTATCCATACTTTAGACTGGACCAGTTCTTTCAGCTCCAAATCTCATCCAATCGTTTAAATGTATGTTGATGTAAGTGATATCAGCGTTAGAGGAGTATTAATTAAAGTAGAAAATAAAATGGCGTATATTATCCAATGAGCTATTTCTCTAAAACCTTAAATAAGCTCCAGAGACATTGTTCTATCGAGGAGTTCTTAACTTTAATATTGGCTTTGAAACACTTTAAAGTTTATGTTAATTCCTGTCCTTTTATTATTTTATTTCATTTTCGAGGACCTGGAATTATTTCGGGTTACTCTATTTCTTTAGACTTGTTTAGAACGTTCAAGGATTATTTTAGATTAAATTTTCACATCACAACAACGGGAATTAAAATTATGTTTAACAAAACTTATTGGTTTTTATTTATATTACTTAGTTTATGACTACGTTTTGTGTTCATGTAAGGTTGCTATGAAACCAGCTTTTGAAGAAAAAAAAGATGTATTCATTGTTCATATTCTCCATATATTTCTAATTGATCGTGTCTAATCATAAACGTTTCATTATATTAAACAATGACGTTATTATCGATTTTGTTTAGTTGCATATAAGGTTTAAAATTGGTTAAAATGACCAGGGAAAAACTCCAGTAACGTATGATCAAAAGTCAAAAGCAGTTGTGTGAAGTTCCCTTGTCTAGTCATAATAATGTAAGGATTTTCAGTTGAATAATACCCAGATTTATTCCTCCATAGATTCCAAGGCATTATTTCATACCAGCCTTGCATCGAACATGAATGGAACATGGGTCGGGACTTTGGGGAATAGTTCCGGTATATTTTCAAGCCTTTGTTATGGTTTTCCACAACTAGCGGCTTTGGTTTAGACGAATATTTTTCTTGTCATTTGTTCATGATTATTGTATCATAATATTATATTATTGCGATCACACAAGAAGTCTTTATTCGAAGAATTAATTTAAGATAAAGAAAATTCATGTAAGTATAATACATCACTACATATTTATTTTGTAGGGAATATCATAGAAAACACATAAGCACTAACTTTAGTCAGTATATTCAAATAAATAATATTGCAACAGTGTCTTGTCTGAATTCGGTTGTATCAGATCTAATGGGGATAAAATGAAAGACGTGTATTAGCATCATGAAGTTCAATATGGATTTTGTGAACTGGGTTGGCTGTATTATATTCTTCAAGTACTTGCCGTAGAAAGGATAGCACACTATAATCGCGTTTTGAACTAAAATTAGTTGTAATATAAAATTGAAGAAAGCTTGCATATCACTTGTAGTGCCAACAAGAAGACAGCAAGCTGTATGACATTGTACCCTTGGCATTTGCATACGTGGAGACTAAGAAGCAATGCTATAGTCATCAACGGAGCAACGAAGATTACATCCAAGTTATCAAGCAGCGTGTCTCTTGTAAACCGCGCGTCTATTTGACATGGAACTTTTTCTGTCTGTCTTTCGGATTCGGCAAATCAAATGCAGTATTGAGAATTTTGTCTTATTCCTTAGGATTTTAGCTTCGAATGTTTGTAGAAAATTTGGGTCACTGTTGGATAAAGCTTGTATTTTATTTTAGTTGATTTAGTTATGGATGTTTCGGTCTGTAAAATTGTGTGCATTGTTAGAAACAATAAAATTGTTTAAAAAAAGACCGATTCCTCCATTGTTTCATATAGGAGAATAATAAAAGTATTAGTACTAAAAAGTAGTATATTACATAGAATTATGTCATTAGTTAATGCAATCATTTTAATGACTGCTTGTGTGCAAGTATTAATATTTAATTTTTGTACTTAAACAAGTTTATTTTAATGCAACGTTTCAGCAACTTCTCAACCGGCAATAGAGAATTGCGATGTACTTATAAACTAAAAATATTTCTTCATTTTTAGCTTTCTGAAATATAATAGTACTTTTGACCGGTTTAATTTAAGGATGATGTGAAATATCCTTGATAATTTGTGAATATTATATGAAGCTGAAAAATATTGACATTACATACATTTACTGTGTTACGTATCGGCTTGTTCAAAGTAATATAAAGGAAAAAGTAAAGAAAAGCTTTGTAATTTTACCAAAAAAATTATTTTCCTAGAAAACATGAAATATTGTCAATAATTTAAGTAAAACTTACGGTTTACAGAAATGATCCAAATTTTGTTTAAAATAGAAAGACAAGTCCTGTGAAAAGTCCTAAACACAGTCTAAAGTGTCTGAAGTTCCGGTCCAAAATGGCGGATGAGCACGCCAGACGAAGTCTAACAGAAAATTCCAGAATTTACACAATAAAGCATTGTGTTGTTCCGTTCCAATTTAGAATATTTTCGGAAAATGTCTTTGTTCAAATCAGTAATATTGTTCTCCAGGAAAACAATTATTCAGAAGAAAGAAAGTAAAATTAGCTCTTCTAACAAAACATGTTGTTCTACGTAGACGTACGAACAGACAACTTCTTCTGGCACAAAAATACCTTTTTAAAGGTAATAGAAGGTGTATAACTGACTTTACGACTCTACAACTGTATGACTCGACTACCACTGCCTGTCGGTGACTGTGTACGTCTTACAAAAATCTCAAATATATAAATGAAGCTAATACGTTGTTTGAATTGCACGCGCACGAGGACGCATGCAATTTTATAATACTTCTGGACATTAGAAAAGCCTGACCCAGTATCAGCCAATCGTTTTCATAGCTATTTCTGAATGTTTACTTGTAATGAATGTGTTATCATACACAGCACGTGTTCACAAGAGTCGCATCTACGACTCAAGTAAACACTGTTTTTCAAAAACATGTCAGACTGATATTAATATAATTATATTAAAAATTAAATTTTATGAAATAAAAATGAAATAAAAAGATTTATACAAAATTCATTCCTTAACACACACATACTTTAACTTGCAGGGACGTAACAACTGACGAGACAATAGAGATGTGCAACAATGCGCCTGATTATTGGCAGTTGACAGTTGACATCTTCACTTCAAAGCGTTCAGTCTTTTCGGCTTGTTGTCCAATGTTTATGATATACGACGTCAAACGGATGGTACTTTTGTTTCTATTTTTACATCCAATTTTTCGATCGTTACCAGACTTGTCACGTAGTTTTTCAACTAAATATTAAACACGACGAAAGTCAAGGTAATGGTAACAATATGGCATTTTATGGTGTGAATACTATTTTTGAAACTTCAATACTGCTGTTAAATTACACGTAGTTAATCAGTGTTGGCCAGTATTGGGTCTGACTGCTCACGGCAGGACTCAATATAAAGGTCAATGAACAAGCATACTATTTTAGTTGTATAATTTTTCTGACTTTCTTTCAACTATGTGCGATTTGTTTCTAAGACTCTCTTCCTTAAGATGACCGAAATATAAAAAATCCTTATACCTTGGAAAAAAATCATTTATTTAATTCAACCAACACCTACTGTCTAACAGCGCATCGTGATATTGTCAAACGTCGCCTTAATTTCCTTTATACCAAAACTTAGACACAATCCCCTCAAATCAGATCTTTACAGACTGGATTTAGCTAACAATTCCATATGCAAATGTGTCTTTGCATATGAAAATATTGAGCACTGTTTTTCTTCTGTTATCTCCTTTTTATACCCAAAAATCTTTCGCTCTATCAGTCAACTCCTATTTAGTCTGAAAAAGTGTAGTCGAACTAAGGAAAGAGACTAATATGTCATACTCATAAATGTTCAAAAATACATACACGAAAGTGCATGTTTTAATACTAAGTTTTATTGTAAGTAACAAATTTGCAAATAAACGAACCGAAATAAAGTTAATGTAACCAATGGTGTCTTCTCTCTCTCTTTGATCCCTCTCATTAACTGGTTATTTAATTAACTTTTATACTTGTTAATTCTCTTTCCCTATAGGATGTTTCGTATATTTTATTATACAAAAATTTTAACTTGCTTTTCGAATGTTCTTGAATTTTTGTTAAATGAATGTCATCTCTTGATCATTTTTGCATGTTTTAGGAAACGACTTAGGTGAGTTGGATAACTCGTGTCCAATTCTATAAAACTGCATTAAAATATGCTTTAGAAAGTTAATATCCTACTGCAAAAGATAATGCAAGGCTGGCCTTGACATTGACTTCAAAATGTCAAATTACAAACTTTGGCAGTGTATGGTGTGTAAAAGGGATTTACAAGTTGGAAAAAAAATAGGTTATTTATGTAATAGAAGAATGCTGTAAAAAAAAAATGACTAAAGCCGTCATTGTATATACTTTGACTATATCGCAGAGTACAAAACAAAGCACTGCGATCTGAACACGACGAATGTCTTTTTCCCTCAATCTGCATTTATTCTAAATTTGTTAACTTGTCCACGAGCAAGTACTTTACGAGCTTGAATTTCCATAGCCGAATTTTAGCTCTTCTCAAACATCGGACAAATGGATTTGTAAAGCCCTGGACGGTGTTGATTTTTTGAAAATGAAAATAAGACTTTTGAAGTCTTGTATTGGTTCAGTTAATATGTGGTCAGGTGCTGTGTTTAAAAAGAAATTTGGAAATAGCTTTTAGATTATGATTGTTATTAATTTGCCCTGTTTCATTTGGATAGGAAGGAGTGTATTGGTTTGTAAAGAATTTGATCAGTCTGTTTCCTGTTATGTCATGGTACCTGGGCAGATATATATCCTATACTACAAATGTGTGAGAGTATTGTTGTGACACGATAGGTTGGACGAGACACAAGGTTATTACTGATTGGTTTGATAAGGATAAAGTGAAGCTGAATATGCAAGGTCAGTAAGTGATACTCTTCATGGCTCTGCCTTCTATTCTCCATCCCATATCATTTACCATAACTAATTACAAATTTCTAATTGTAATGAGATGCAAAACAAACGTTGTGCTTATTTTTGGAAATAAAAATGATTTTTTTTAAATAAAAATTCAGACTTTAAGTAATATGATATTTTCAAACGGTTTGATAATTATTGCCTTATTAAACAAAGCAATACTATGGTTTTGAAATGAAAATATTGGCATTCATCTCATGTTTATATAGGAGAGGAATAGAAGACATTATCTTCAAAATTAATCTGACAAGTTTACTGGTGCTATTTTCATTACATTAAATTATTCGTTTAATATATCGTATATACTTTTATTAATAATTATATCAAAAATATAAATCCATATCTGATAGAATAAGCTTCAAGATCAAATTAAACAACCAAAAATTGATGTTAACTTAATGAAAAGGGAAAAATAACGATATCACCATTTACTTTAATTTCTGCAACTGAGGTTACAAATTCGCACATAAAATTACAACACCTGATATTTTCCATCAAATATAATAAATATAATATGCCATATTCATGTAATATTTCCGTCTTACAAATTTAGTTGTGATAAATTATTAATGTCGTTCTTACTGCAGAATGGATACTTAACAAGAACAAAAGAAAAACAAGTCTACTTCTTTACTTTCTTCATCGTCAAGGTATTCATGAACTAACCCGAGACATCTGCTATTTATATTGCTTCTTCTGGTCTTGACACTTCTCGACAGAGAGCGAAATAGCTCGGCATTTGAAAACAAGGTTTATTCCATTTTCCTGTCCAATAATTAAAACGCATTTCAAAATGGCTTCACTTGGTGTTAATTTGCGCGCATTCAGAACTTGCTAAATATAAGATTTAATCTGGAAATATTCTATAATGTTACGACTCTATGGTCATAAACTTAGTATAAGGAGAAAGTGGAGGAGGAGAGGAGTCTAGAGAAGTCGATGAGGAGGAAGAAGAATTTAGAGAAAGTGGAGGAGAGGAGAAGGAATTGAGATAAATAGAAGAGAGAATACCGCACTATTAATCGAGTAATTCAATAGGCTATTAAAGGGTCTAGCGGAAGGAGTGTAATTGGAAATTTAAATCATTTGATTTTTGAAGTATTATTAAATCATTATTCATTGAATTTCAACCTTTTTCGTATATTTAGCCATTTAGCTGTCCGCATTGCTGATTGGGGGCTCGGGACCGTTACGTCTATCTGCACTAATTCAACTTCTAACCAAAATCGACGCTGGGTGAGACTTTTATAATAGTAGAAATAAAATATTGGGAGCACCCCACTCCACATAACGATCCCCTATACTCTGAAAGAGGATTGTAACCTGTTTCCTCAGTAATGTCCTCATATACATCTTTAAGAGTCTGTTACGATTGTATGTCGAAATATACCCTACGTGATAGGTCATGCTACTCATTCTAATATCTCAGAATACCTATTCAGGAACCTAACTCATCCAACAGGAATTAACTTAATTCTTCTAAGAAACCACCTGATTGATCTATTCAAATGTAAAAATCCGAATTTCCTAAACATATTTGCTAACTAATATTAGTAGAAGTAATTCGCAACACATACTTAATCATATATTTATAGATCTTATGCAATTCTACGCCCTTTCATATCTTACAATAGACCCTATGCACGTAAGTAATACAGCTATAGATAATCACTACATTTTTCAGCCATGAATAAAAATAAAATAGATAAAATCGTATTCCAGGAATTACCTAATAAATATAGATATACATAACAATACATATTGCCGAAAGGAATTTTCTGTTTACCACAACTCAAGAGCCGCGAGAAGAAAAAAAATTGGTAAATATCTAAAATGTACACCGATGTGGACATAAGTGTCTGCACGGAATTGCACATTTTAACAGGTGACATCAGCCCTGAATCGTCCATCAGTCAGTATAGGTAAAGTTTTGGAGCCGATTTATCAGACAAGTTCATGATGGACTCTTTCGAGATGTATAAAAGCTGAAATTCATATCCGTAGGTCTAGTTATATTGCAACGCAATCGAAAGTTCCCTTGCTGTCAATGATAAATGTAAAAAGCGAGAGCCAATGTTTCAAATGGATTTTTGAATATGAGGCGTGAACTCGGTTTTAATGATGTGGAATTTCCTCTAAAAGATCATAAGACATACACAAGAAGTTTGAAGAAGGCAGTCCATGTAAGGTAGTTTATGTGTACGCTTGGAACAAAGGTTTCATGAGCTTGGACTCTCTCCACATGAACAAAGCAAAAAGGCAAGAATTCGTATGGGCAGACCCTGTTAATCTGCTACATTGGGTGATATGAATATGGTCCAGAGATGCATCACCGCTATGTACGGAATAATATCATTCCAGATTTCTTTATTGAAACAAAAAGTACAAGAGAAAACATTTCCATGTAGACCAGAGCTCTGAAACACCCAAACCGGAAGCTGCATGCGGCCTGCCAAGCCATATCGGTGGCACACAAAATGATTTGTGTCCCAAGGTGACATGAGAGATACCAAATGTGGTGCGGCCCTTAGGCCATCGAAAATGCCCTTATGCGGCCTTCGGGGTGATTAGAGTATTAGATCCCTGAGGTAAACGCTGTCTGCATGTATTTAGCCTTCAACAGCGGTCTTGTGACCATACAATTTACTGAAGGGGGGGATTAGTGACAATCCACAACGCAAGTTTGTACGAAAGTTCGGCAAAATCATGTTGTAATTCACCATGGTTACTCATGCTTTATATGTTTCAACGTTCCTTTGAATGCAAATGATCAAGAGTTCCACCATAGTCTAATCAAATACAACGGAGGTAGCAGAAAAACTTCCATGCCGGTTTTATTACACTCTAATTCGATGTAACAGAGTGGTTCATTCTTTCGTTTAGGGCGTATCCAAGTACAATATGATGCTTGAATTTAATTTCGTTTTAAATTAAGTATCTATGACCAGTCATCGTGGATCCATTGGTTGCACAAATCATACTGGACAGTCTTGTGTAAATTGAAAACCTGCTCATTACAGAAGTCAAACTCGTCTTCTGGAATAAACTGATAAGTAAATAGAATTTTGGTTAGAGTACACTGGTTAGAAATTTGTTCATTTGGGTAAATATTCCTCAAGAATTTTTAGCTTTGATCCTTAGGTTTGTTTCCTGTATCGGTCTAATGTAGGTTAGATTAGTAAGCTGAGGAATTGTATTCTGTGGGATGTTAAGTGGGTGGTGTCAGTCGTTTCAAATGAAGATAAAGTCATCATAAAACTTTTACCCCCTCAATCAGTCACAGCAAAAATATTAAGTCAACATTATGAATCACATAAACACAAAAAGAGACCTGTGTCTGACATTTCTGTGTGCATGGCGTAGATTCGAATCTCGGATCTTGGAATGCAGGTATATTAAAAAGGTAACGAGAAGTTTCCCTATAGTTGCTGTTTTGCCCGGGGATTAATCTGGTTCTTCCTTCCCCAAATATACTGACCTCCAGGCAAAACCTGTCATGTCCGGAAATATGGCGTTAAACCTATAAAAAGAAACAAACTTAAAATACTGGACGTAATTGTCAGCAAACAAGCACCTTGTGGACTTACCTTTTAACAAGTTAGCACCAGACCAAACCTATTATTGAAGCTTTTGTTCGGACATCGACGAGACGGTAATGTATGACCCACTTTTCTTCTACCGGTACTCCAGTCACTCTCCTTCACGCATGATCAATTTGATTATATACATGTCGATTGAGGAAGCATGGGATTTTAGCCCTACGTAGTTATATTTGGATTATGCTGCATTTGGTGAATGGATAAAAAGGTGTAATATGTTACATGCAAGTTGATGAAAGGTCTAACTTTTATCTCAAAATGATGAGGGGGCTGTACATATATTAGTGAAAAAAGAACACATGTATGAATATTTTCAGGTAAGCTCCTCTATGAAATTGTACACGTAGACCTAACTGTATTTGTTATTATACTTGAATGATTTGAAATTGTGGCGATTTAATAGGTGGAAGTCATTGTTAGGGTGTAGTCCTACCAGTTTGGGTTGATCTGGGCAGATCATAACATATGATAGCTAGATTAATACTTTTATTGTACTGACATTAGGTACATACTTTAAACACAAGTCATTACACACACACACACACACACACACACACACACACACACACACTCACAAAGAGCAAATGTTGGCTGAAATAAATTACTTCTCATCTTGCTGTCTACACCAAAGGTTTTTCATTGCTTTGTTTTAAGTCAAGATACACTAGTTTTTCTATTGTACCTAATGTGACAGATTGGCGGCGTGCAAACACACCAACCTCTTTCACTACGGTTCGTTGCTAGGGAATGACCTCCGCGGTGTAGTTTACCCAGTGTGGATAGATAGAAAGAAGAATGCAGGTCACTGAACGAGTATATTGAAGAAATAACAAAACGAGCCCCCTTTCAATGAGCAAATATAAAATTTAATCAGCTTATCAACAGAATTTAAAAATGAAAAGAAATCAACGACTTAGTTACAAAAGAAGAAAAAATGGTACTAACATGTACTCAAATAAAAAAGACAATACAAATTTCTTTAAATGTAAAATTACTTTCAACGTTAAATTGCTATCCTCATTGCCAATGAGATGTGACCTTTGAGTGTAACGATGAGAGACTTCATCACCTAATTTATGCAGACATCAAGACTTCCGTTCGTCCCTGCTCTGTCGATCTTTGTCTAGCTTTTTCGTCTTGGACTCTTGTCCGTCGAACTCTGACTTAACAATCGTCTCTGGACTTAGATTTCTGCGTAGAATTTGTTCTCGTCCTGTGATTGTTCAGGGATTTCTCAAGTGAATCCAGGAAAGCTGTTTCCTTCGGGGAAAGGTCTTATGTCATTCTCTTGTACCATAGCATCTGACTCGGTCATGTTATGTCGGCTAGAACGAATTCCCTTTTGACGTTCAGAGATGAAATGAAAATAATCATCTAACTATCTCTAGCCCTTTCTATTTTAATTAAGTTGACTTTGATATAATTCCTTTAAACAAAGCTTCTAAGAGTTTTCAAAATTCGACACATCACACCTAATGTATCACAAAATACTTGAATGTTGGCGTAACCTTTGTAAACTCCTGGTTTATATGCTTTGTATAATCACTGGAGAGATACAGAATTAGAATGGACATGCTTGACTGTTTCTAAATGGTTTTCATCACTTAGATTTTAACATTTACTTCCTTAAACAATACGCATTCAAAATTGCAGTAAATTACAAACAGAACCTAAAGCAATGTTTCAATTGTTTATTTCACGATGTATCTGGGGCTTTTGGGAGGCTTTATATATATACCATATTACCTAATAAATAATATTTTGTGCTCTAATATTTTTGCATGTGTATTCAAACCTTCGATGCACATTTTAGAGATATACTTTTATTGGTGATGTCTGTGTATCGGACTAGACACTAATATACTATTCGGATATAGTATTTCTTTTCACTATCTATCTTGTTTTTAATTACTCTTACCTGCCTAATATAAATATCTTCGTACATATTAATGTTTAGAACTAATTCGTTGTCAAAGTTTTCAGTACATTTTATTTTTACAGAACTGCTATCAAATCAAAGACTATCAATATAAATTGTATTTTTATGTCCTTTATGTTTCTATTTTTCTGAGAGCATTTACAAAAGACTCATTAGCATAAAATCACTTGCTATCATCATAACAACATTAATACAAGACTACCTATTTTTTTTTCACGGTCAACCTATCACGGGGATCATAAAATTTTGAAAGTGAAAGGAAAAAAATTTTCACGGAAGTAAATAGACGCACGAACTTGCGTTAAGTGATTTAAATTCATACCCAGGTACAATGCACTGTTGCCTTTCTGAATTTATAGATGAATGAATGGTCAGATTTAGTGTAAATGTCACCCAGTATCCTACATCGAATTCAATTCATTTTGAGTTGTTCTTAATGACTTTAGAATGAATTGTAAAAAACAAATATTTTTTTAATGCCCTCGGCTTAGTGACGACAGTCTTCTTTTGACTATGTACCACTCGAATCAATACCGGATTTAATATTCTTGATCTTCAGACACAAAGTTTCTTCGATTGTGGTTCTAAAAGGTCAAAGAATACAGACCACAAAGTTCTAATAATTAACACACTACAATTTGTATTCTTTTATTCCATCCTTGACTGATCAGTTTTTCCTTCGGTGCTGAAATTTATCTTGACTTTGTTATCTTTGATTGTATCTTTGTTGCAACGATTTTGTTCCAAATCTTCATGACTATTGTAGTCAGTACAGTGCATCTGTTATCCTTTTCAATTACGTATTATTTTCATATTCCTGACCGTTATATCTTTTAATTTCTTCTTCTAGAATATATTCTGCTAAGATCAGTTTTCACTTACTGATGATGCTTAAATAAAACTGTTCTCAAAAAATACGTGTTTTTCTCATTCATTTTTATATATACAGTTTGTTTTAGTTTTTTCCAGCTGAAAACATTACACCGTACGTTCTCAGATTATTTTATTTTTTTAACAGGTTGTATGTATTGGGTCGATTTACTGCCAAAGAACAACACATCATTACACAATGTGCTGGAAAAGGTTTTGGTCAAACATCCAACATTCAAAATCATAATTTTCTGTTTTAAAAAATCTTGGGTATTTGATCGAGCATTTAAAAAATTAAATTCATTTCAAAAAACATTCTATTGTACAATCGTCGCCTTCTTTGTGGCTTTTGCTACAAAACTCAGAGTCGTTAAAATATAACGAGTTTGTGGAATGTCCGCACTTTGAATCCTCAGATTGTTATTTTAGTCAACATCCTTAAGCATATCTTTACTAACCAAGGTTCCGATGAGCCTATCTACACTTTGGACTCTGAGTATTCGTACTCTTTAAAAATGGAATTAATGTACTTTCTTGAGTAATTTATAAACTATTATCAGCCAGTTCTCAGTAAATAAATTATTTCATCATTTCCTTTCCGTTTAAGAGAATGTTAATAGTAAGAGAGAGATCACATATCTGTAGCAGCGTACTTAATCAAAATTATTACCCTGAATTGACCATCACTTTCTTACTTTCTACAATAGAATTTATGATGATTCCTTTGAAGCAACAGACGACATTCACACTAATGACTTTTGCCCTCCTCGCCCTGGCGTTGATGTTGCACATCCTGGCATTCACAACGGACCACTGGTGCGTATTCACCTTTGACAAAATTCGCGTGAATCTAGGACTGTGGCATGGATGCTGGGAAACTGATGATGTTGTAACCTGTTCCCCGGCTGTATTTGAATATAAAGCGTTCACCACGGGATTGAGCAAGTATTTTTCTCTTCTTTTTTTTGCAATCTATATATTAGAGAACACAAGTATGTATACTCATATTATCAGCGTATATTGTGACATAAACTTAATTATCGATAGGTTGAAAAGTGCTGTTCATATCTTTGCAACTTCGGTTTTGCATTTAACATTTTCATTTTTCTTAGAGTGAATAGCTTGTTGGTTCAGAACTTCAAATCGTGCCCAGAACGAGGCTGTTTCAATTTATGTCTTTATAGTTACTGTAATGAGTCCGTGGGCAATATGCTTTGACTCAGCAAGATATAACTATAAAAATCTTGCTTTTCTGTAAAACTATAAACCAAACCAAATTTTGATATTACCTTGTCTGCACAAAGCCTGGCGCAATAATTTAAAAATACCTTTATGGAATAGCGTCTACCACAATCGTGTGGAGCTTTGAGCATTGTCGATTAGAGTCTTAGATCTACGACTAGTAATGTTAGTTTAGAGGTTCTATTCTATCTAAAGAATGATGACGAAATCGTAATTCTGCCTTGGTCGAGAGACAAGAGTTGTCGAATGAGTCTCTGCCTTCTGTGCACCATATATGCCATTAGAAGTACACCAGTACGCATCAATGCGTGCGTTTCTCATTAACAGATGAAAGGCTATAACTAAACGAATGTTTGCTCTAACTCAGAACCGTGGCGGTATTGTATCTCCCAGTTATTGCTAATGTTTTAAAAAAATTATTAAATAAGATACAAACTGACATAAAACCTATTAAGCTCTCAGAGCAGTTGGACAGTCTGAAAAAGACGAATTACTTAAATTTGCCAAAGTACGATCTTTCTGAAGCAAGATCTTCCTTAACGAAACAAGAAATTAAAAACATTTTGATTCAGTATTTGGTAAAGAAGAATGTTCTTGATTATAGTCTCGACATTAACGTAAAGAAATTAAAAATGAAATACAAGATGGAAAAGGAGTTAAAAAAAGCTCGAAATTCAGAGAAAGAAAGAAAAAATGCTGGTGTAATTAGAAGAGAAGCAATTGCAGTTGCAATTTGAAAAAAGAGGAAAGAGAGAAACACAGTTGCAATTAAAAGAGAAGCAATTGCAATTTAAGAAAGGAGAGAGAGAGAGAGAGAGAGAGAGAGAGAGAGAGAGAGAGAGAGAGAGAGAGAGAGAGAGAGAGAGAGACAGTTATAATTTGAAAAAGAACGATGTAAGGGAATTTCAAATTGAAATGAAAGAAGTGGAGCTGGCAAGTAAAAAACAAATTTCCAATTTAAATACAAATTCAAGTTTTAACATTACAAGAATATCAGGTTAGTGGCCCTTTTAGAGAAAAAGAAGTAGACAAATATTTTATTTATATGGTAAAAGTTGCTGAAAAATTGAAAGAATGCTTTGTATTCAGTTACTACAATTTGTATTTTGGCAAGGCCCGAGATATCTATGCATCCCTGTCAGCACGACAAAGTTCTGACTATGATTTGATTAAGGAGTGCATCTTAAGTGGTTATGCAATAGTCCCTGACGCTTATCGGCAAAAATTCAGAAACTGTAGAAAAGAAGCTGGAAAACTTATGTCGAATTTGCTAGAGAATAAGAGCAGTTATTTGAAAGATGTTACTTAGCCAAAAAAGTTAAACAATATTATGACAATATCAAATAACTTGTTACTTGAACAATTCAAAATTTGTGTTTCTAATGACATTAGGAATCATCTTGAAATCTTGTAAGATGCTGCTCTTGCTGCTGATGAGTATTCCTTAACTCACAAAATTCCTGTTGTAAGCAAAACTTTCACTCAACAGTCTAATGATAGAAAGGTATTTCAGCCTAATAGGACTTCTCCTAAAGTCAATCTGGCACAACTAATAAAAATCAAGATAGTAAACCAATGCTAAACAGAAACAAGTAAGAAAATAAATGTTGGTGTGGGTAGAACTTTATTTTGTGATAAGTGCCAAAAGATTGAATAAATAATTTAAGTTAATGAATTAACAAAATATTATTTTTTACTTCACGTAACAATTACGTACGTTAATTTATTTGTGAACTTTCATAAAATAGCACAGTGCTTTCGGATAAAATATTAAAATATGTATGTTTTCTTTTCAAGAATAATGTACTAATGTTAACTTTTTTCTTTTTCTGTACAGGCAATGACTGGCACATTGGAGCCAGGATAGTTATGACACTGCCAATGATAACACTTATGGTGCTGGAATTTGCAATTATAGCTTACGCCTGTCTACTAGACCTTATTAAATACACTCGCCATTTTAGTTTCACTGTCACCTTGACCTCGTATGGAACAGGTTAGTGATTCATCAACTGTGCTCATCGTGACATACTTTTCAGTCAATAAGGCTAGAATGGGCCCATAATTCTCGTCTGGTTCTATGAAACTTGAAGTAATGATTTAGGAACAGGTCACTAAAGACCATTTTTCTAGTATCATGAAAGCATTAAACCAGGCATTCCCATATTCGAGGAATTTATGACTGTTCCACATTGTGTCTTTCTTTTTTTAGATTTTAGACACTTTGACTCAGCCTTAAGGCCATGGGTATTGTTATATAGGATTGAGGCGCTTAAGCCTGCGATAAAAACACTTGATAACATTTCTTTGTAGGACAGGTATTTGAAATGTATTCATAAAATAATTTCCAAATAATTAGGTTTCTATTTATATTCATTTGAAAGTATAAGCAAGTCGTCAGGTGAATTATTTTAAAGTAGTACGCAGAGCGGAATTCAATTATCTATTATTTTCTTTGCCTAAATATCATATATTTATAGTCTTGTATTCAGCGATTTTATTCGTCAGGCTGATGCATCGAAGCATCATTTTGGACCAGTTGGAACAAACACTATCCTTTGGACCAGATTAAATAAAAATAATTTGTTTTACTTGTAACGAATTTGCTGGCTTCTGATTTATAAATCAGAGAACTCTCAGCAAGTAACAGGTTATAGATCAAAAACTTGCATTAGAGAATAGGTAATATTATTACTTACATATCTATATATTCCACTGTAAAAAAAAATCATGCTATGACATCCCATTTTTGTGGAGTTTATGCTTTGACATTATTACGTCGAATTCGGAAATAATTCTAATTTTCTTTGAGGCTTACTAAAATGTTTTGGGTTTGTTTCTTTTTTTGCAGCTGGGTGCCATTTTATTGTTCTTTTGCTCTATGGCACAGAAGCCATTAAACTACCACAAGGAGAGCTGAAATGGTCGTTCGGTATGGTAGTTTTAGCTTTCCTAATAGAACTTGGAATTCCTGTTCTTATTCATGGTGACAAAATTAAGGATTATTTCAAACTGAAAAACTTAAAGGTAACAGAAGCAATAATTGTAGCTAATGTGAAGAGCCATGAAAAAGGTGCAAAAAATGTACGGGTCACACGTGATGCGCGTGATATAAATGATACAAGTGAAAAATATATGTCGGAACAAAGTAATCCTGCTTTTGAGAGTGCTGGCGAATATTTAGAGGAGCATGACCACGCTACAAAGACCCCAGAAGCAAATCCGACAATCTTTACAGAGTATACAAGAAGACTTAGCTACACGGGTTCTATTGAGGATAGTTCGCTGTGTACCCAATCTGCGGAGTTTTCATCTTTTTCTTACAGTAAAGACAGTTTTTATTCAAAAGATTCAATAGAGAGTTTAGTTTGAGAATCTCGATTGGGCTTCGGATGTTACATTACAGTCGATCAAATACGGATGGTTCTATTGAGAAACGAATCAGGATTTCTGATAGTTCACTGTTTTGACTACCTGGGAAATTAAAAACGCATCTAGTACCCTAAGACTTTGGTGGAAAGGCTTACATAAGTGCCATTTAAGTGAAAATTAATTGGTGATCAAAGAAATTTCAGCAGAGAAAACTGCTCAGGAAGTAAACGTACGGAATATGAGGGACAGTGGCTTATCTGTCCAGTAGCAGCTACCTGTCATTTTGATTGATGACAAAACAAGAGATCGCGGATACAATTGCAAATATACTACATTGGCATTTTAATTTGGTTAATTGCTTATCCTTTTTAAAAGTACGGCTTGGATGTCTTGTTTGAAAGGTACAGAATGTATTCGAACAGTTATATATGCTGACTTAAGTAGTTGTAGATGATATGCAAATACAGTCATAAACTCCTGCCAGTTTTATGATGAATATTTGAAGGGCCTCTAATGGCCGAGTGGTCTAAAGCGCTGTCCGTTACGGATCACTGCCATCTCACCTCTGTCTGCGTGGGTTCGATTCTAGGATTCGGCGAATGTGGATAGAGGAGAAAGCTTGCCAGTAGCTTCTCGTGGGTCAGTGGTTCTTTCCGGTGATTTCCCGGTTTCTTCCTCCACTCTTAATACTGGCTGCCATGAATAGCCTATCGTGTCCTAAGCCCAACAACAACAATGAATATTCGATTACTACATAAGTAAAGAATCAGGGCATCATTACAATGTACAGTATTGAAAATTGTTCAGTCCTTTGATAAAGAAAGGAAAACAATGCACAATATTAAAAGCCATAACAAATTATACTCTGAAGTTGCCTATGTGCATAACCCAAGAAACACACCGAGGGAACCGATCCGGGTTGACCTATGTTGATATCAAGCTCTTGTATCACGAATCCGAAGATAAAACGTGCTATCGAGACTCACAAAGAAATAAACCAGTTTATTCTTCTTCATATATATATATATATATATATATATATATATATATATATATATATATATATATATATATATATATATATATATATATATATATAATTCATAACACTACTCTAAGACTTTCCGATAGGTCCAGTCTTCATGTAACTGTATTCAAAAGGCGATAATTCGAAACTAGTTTTAAATAGTGAGTGAGCTTCAATCCACAAACAATTTGAAACTTTGGAGAGAGTAATCGGAATACCTAGCAGCTTAGGGATGTTCCAGCACGTAAAAATATATAACACAAAACAAATATTAACGAGAATTGGGCTCTTCTAAAGAAACGTTTTGATTATTTTTACGATTACGAAATATAATCGGTAAGCGGGAGGTGGCATTACTGTATAGGTGGCGTTACTGTATAGTTGGCGTTACTGTATTAATTTTTAAACTGCTCTAATATCACTTCCGTGGTGTAAACGGTCAGATCTGATACTCTGAAAAGTTGTTTGAATTCAAGACAAAATATTTTGACCTTGTGTGTTTTTTCTCCAGATAAATTATCAAGGCTACGAATCTCTCAGACGCATCGTCTATTACAGCGACGTATTAGTGACAGAAACATTTCAAGTAATGCTCGAAAGAGATCGCGAATGCAAGCAGTACAGTTGATTTGTTCAGTGAAAATGACAATCACTTTTTTGTGACTCAAGTTTTAAAAAAAAAATTGAATGTTATTCGCTCAGTAGATTGTATTTCTTTGTTATATCCAAGTTAAAAGTTAAAATATTAACTGCAAAGACTTATGCCGTTATTTCTCATAGTCATATTTGATAAAATACATGAGACAGCTTGTTAGGTATCATCTGTATTCACTAATAAGTCGTGTTCAACTGCAGATTGCATTGATCCAGACCTACGATAGCACAATAAGCCGGCAGGTATGGGTCTGTTTAGTTTTTTAGGAGAATTCAGCAGTGCAAAAATAAACATAGCCCTTGATCTACCGGTGCAGTAAAGATCAGGATCTATGTTGTTTTCAGTTGCACTCGACCTATAAGTGAGCATGTATGTTCGATTACTCTAATGCATATTTGATCAGATATGCCTGGTAAAATAAAAATATCTACGAACCATAATATTTTGACAACTGTATTCACTAAGTACTGAATTAAATGCAATGCTTACCTTTATCTCATATCTGAAAAACAAAAAGAAAGATGCTAAACAAATATAATTAGTACAGAGATAGATATTGTTCTTATATACAACTTACCACTTTACATTACCTTTTCCCAATGAATTATGTTATTTTCAATCAGAGAAGTAATCGATCAGTTAGTGAAGAAAAATGGAGTTGTGGGATCAGATCACGTGGTGACAATATGTTCTTCACTTTGACAAAAATAGCTGAGCCTAAAGATCATCCTGGAACGAGAACAAGACAAGACTTATTACACTCATGTTGTACAGGTTATAACACATGTGGCATATAAGAAAGAGAACACGATTTTATAACGTCTGATGATATTACGTGATGCTTAACAAAGCTACAATATTTGGAAAACACAACCTAAGAATCTGCAAATAGTTTTAAGAGTTGTACGTTACCTGCATTCATTAATTGGTTAGATTTATAAACATTAGTTATAGAAGCATAAAAATTAGGTATAACGTTTTGGCTATCGATAAATGATTATTCAGGCCGTTGGAGAACTTTCAATTATTTTTAAATAGAACACCCAAGAATTTATATTCCTTACAACATCAATATCGGCATTTCGTATCTTCAATTTATATGGGTGCTCCTTTCTAAAATAAATACTACCAGTTTTGTTTTCGTTGTATCCATTCTAAACTTCAAGTTATCGCAATATCTACCAAACCTATCAAGAATAGGTTGCATCTCAACAGGATTGTCTGCGACAATTAGTATCTTCTGCATATAAAACCAACTTAATTAACACATTAACACGTCAGTATGTTTGAAAAGTACAGCGCATATCTACACTCATTTATTAGTAAATAAAATTTAGGTCATTTAAGAATAAGGATAACAATCAGAGATTTTCCCTTGTCTTACTTCTTTGTCACATGATAATTGAAACGTAAATTGATTATTTATACAGAAACGTGATTTGATATTATAAATAATTAATATAGCATTAAAACATTTTCTTCCGATGCCTACCAAGTACAATGTATGTCATAATCCAACTTTACATATATTATCAAAGGTATATTAAAATCAGCAAACGTGCAAAATATCTTTTTGCATTGTCTAAATAGTTAAATAAGGCTAGACAAAAGAAAAGTAGTCTATTGTGGAATAGACATTCCCTCGATCCAGGGCGAGTCTCAGATAACAATGCGTTTTCGTCAAGGAGTTTAGACAAACTTAAGTTTAGTACTGTGGTAAACACTACCAAATCAGCTTACTAAAGTAACTGGTCTATTGTTTGACAAAACAGCTTTGTCACTTTTATTTTTTTTATAAATTGACACAATAACACTTAAGTTTTACACACGCATTTAACATTTCAGAAATTGAGCTTTGTATATATTTATTTAACGCATTATCAATTGAACCTATTTTATTACTTTCAGATTGTTAACGACTTTTAATATTTCTTTAACTGTGATTTAGTTACTCAAACAAGAAATTTCGACAACATCCGCCGCTTGAACCTATTATGTGATTAGACGGTCTTCACTATCTCTACTCACCGAGTTTATTTCTTTAAAATATTTTTTTAATGCTTACATTACAATACTCTGAACCAGTTTATTTTCTTGCCTACATTATTTATGATATTCTAGTAATTCTTTAAACTTTCAAAGTGCGTAATTTCCTTTGCAACAACTTTTTAAAACGAGAGTAATGTTGTAATTGTTTGCAAGTTTTCTTATAGTGTTTACCGGCAGTTATCATATTCGTTCATTCTTTCTAAATTCATGGACTTTCCAGTACAAGTAGTAATGTTTTCTAGCTTTCATACACTCAATGCCAAACCACGGCTAATGTCAGCTATTTTTTTTTTCTCTCACGTGCATTTGCAAAACTTTCAGCTTTATGTTCCTTTATGAGCAAATTTAAGTTCAGCAGAATTTATAATATTATTATTGTTACTAATGATTCTGTTTACATCGTCTCACGTTATATTATTTATTGATGAGTTTATGTAATTCACAGTCAATATAATTCAGATTTTGAGTATTTATAATCACCTAGAATTCATTTTTTTTCTTCTTATATCTCACAATTTCTTATGTATATTTTCTATGACAGTGTTTTCTATGACTGAATTATCAAGTACATGAAGCTGGTTAATTCGAAATTGTTATGATAAAGCATAATAAATTTATGAAATTAATAGGTTAAAATCTAGCATTTCAATTTTTTTAAACAATTGAAAGCCGCGTGGAGTGGTTAGTAGATAGTCAATTATATTTTTGTCACAAAATGTACATTTTCAACTCCTCTGTCTCTACTCGCCCTTCTGTAATAAATATACACATTATTATTTGTAAGAAAATTCAATAAATGCCCACCATACCAATTTTTAATTTTTTATTTATTAGTATACCTAGGGAATACTATACTTGTCTGGATGCTCAGAATTGTCAGTGTAAATTGATCCATTTTAAACATCAATAAGAACCCTTAGTTCTCATACACCTGGATGGCTGTAGGTCAAAATGGCTTCCACTTCCGCCGGCAACACGACTTACAGGTACAATCTAGTTATTTTAATTATATCTGTTATTGGTAAGGATTGAAAACTGACTGCAGACCAGGAGTTATTGACCTTAATTAGTAAGTGTGGTCATAATCGTGGATAATTTATCACTAAAATTTTAAATAATCACATGTAGGCTGTACTTTTTTATTACTGTGCAAAAACTTTTTGATGAATACTAGAACTTGATATTATAAATTCTGAAGCACTTTTGAAGTCAATATTTAAAATATTTTGTACTGTAATGACATACACAGAAGCTGTTGATTTCTAAAATGTGTATCACACAAAATATCGGCATGATCTTATAAAGAAATCGTATCAAACAGTAATATCAATTTTAAAAAAGAAATCTATTTATTCAATTACTTGGCCCAAAGGTAGCTGTAATCACATCTTAGAAACATAATTAACCTTGATATCACTTTCACCATTATTTTTGTTCTATTTTTGTTGGTTCAAAGAGCAATTACTTACTAATTGTGCCAAGGAAAAAAATGGTCAATCCAAGCTTGCTTGATAATGTATATACATTATGACACACACCTGAAACTGTATCAATTCAGCTACCATGATTTTCATCCAATTTAAGACACGTGCAGTAATCTCACCATGAGGCACGTTGGTACAGTACAGATCCTCAATAAATGACACAGTTATTGTTGTTGTTGTTATTGGGCTTAACGCCATTTTTCAGCACACGATAGGCTGGCTATTCATGGCAGCCAGTATTAATGGTGGAGGAAGAAACCCGGGAAATCACCGGAAAGAACCACCGACCCATGAGAAGCTACTGGCAAGCTTTCACACATATCCACATTCGCCGAATCCTAGACTCGAACACAAGCAGACAGAGGTGAGATGGCAGTGATCCGTAACGGACAGCACAGTTATTAGTGATGAACCAATTAATTGATATGTCAGTGTGCCAATATTTTATTCATTGTCGATACACATACCGATAAAAGGTGAAATCGATACAAAACAATACTTACCATACATGTTACTTTAATTTTCAGCTGTGTTGAATAATTATTAGTTGTTTCCCTTTTAACTCTGAGACACTTGTAGCAGGCATATGCATTTATTAATTCGAGTTAGGAACAAAATAAGAAAAAAATATTGAAAAGTCTGACCTTCTACAGATTAACACAAGATGACTACTTGTGTTTTGGAATCTGACCTCACCTCCCTATCATCAATTCCATGCTAATTATTTTTCCAGTCAGAATGCTCAGCCAATGATAACGTATATGAACATAAAGGAGACATTCTAAATTTGTTCCTCATGTATGATTTAAATAATTTATTGACCAATATTGTAAGGCAACTTGATTATAACACATTACACTTTTTAAACCCCTAGACAGCATTGAAGTGGGGATCCATGTTATCATAGTTGTCTTGATGGAAATCAAATAATTGACAATCTAAAGCCCATCTACCTTTAGAAAAACAATGATCAACTTTGTAATCCAGTTTATTAATTTTGTATCCAAAAATAAATATTTTATAAAAATGAAATTTACTACATAAGTCTTCAAAAATTCATATCATTCTGATATAAATTAAACAAGGTGAAAAATAGAACAAAATGTTCAAATAAGACATTTATAAATTAGGAAAATGATACAATATTTTGTTTGGAATTTCTCAACTGAAAAGAAGTTATAATTCAAATATGATAAAGACAAACCTGATTTAATTCATTCATATTTAAATTTAATCTAAATTAAGCATGCATACATAAATTTTTATGATATCTAGCTGTATTTTACCACACTATCTTAGACCTTTCCTAGTGTAGGGTGGGGGGATGAAATTAACATGGTTGACTAATTTTTATATTCATAAGTACTGCAGCCATTCAGTCATGGAACCATGATTTATCATCATAAGCATGTTCCCAAGCAGCAGGGAGGGTGAACCCTACAAAAGTTTGCTCGAATCATAAACGAAAAAAAAAGAGTTCCTACACAGAATGAAAAAAAAAATCAACCCCGTATGGTTAATAAACCACATAGGGTTGACTATGTCATCATGCTATTTTTTCCCAAATACGACTTAGATGATGTCATTCACCCTCCCTGCTGCTGCTTCTTTGTCAGGGGGGGTATCTAAATGATGGTCAAGGGGAGACTATCCAAAGATTTTATTCAGACCAGAATATATTTTGTTCTGACTTAGTAAAATTAACCAAAGATTTTATCTAGACCAACACGATATCTTGATCTTGGATCATGTAGATTTATTGTTATAAATCCAAACGGGACAGCTTGTGCTTTAGAAAAGAAATTTTTAAATTTAATCATATCCATATCCCCTGAACACCAAGTATAGTAAATATTCTGTAGAGTATAATTATCTACTCCATTAAATACAGCCAAAATATTACAGTTATCTCTGATCACCTTGGGTATCTGCGTGTATCTCTGAGTAACATAAATCACATCAGTATTTTTATGTCTACCTCGAGAAAATATTCTAGCTGGATTAGATTGTTTGTCCAACATCACATCATCGTACACTACGAGATTATTAATGAATCCATCTAAGTCATCCACAGACGGGGCTTCATCTATATCCGTGATAAAGTTAATAATATCTTCACCGTCTTTATTAACAGATTTCGCTTTCTCATTAAAATCTTTAAGTACTTCGTAACAACGCTGATCATCTACAGACGGTGCTATTAAATATAGTTTGTTCCATCTCATCCATCTCAATATTAAATTTAACAATAATTGAGTTTTACCTGATCCAGATGGACCTATTATAATCATCCTTATCGAATTTGGTAATGCTGGATGGTGTTTTACTGGTTCTTGTTTTCGTGTCGCCGAAAAATCAATTATTGAATCCATATTATTAATAACATGAGTCTATATTGTTTTCGATGTAGATCATCTACACCCACCATTGGATTGACAACAATAACAACAAAAAATAAACGACGTGCATTAACAGGTAAATGTAAAAAATGTGGCACGAAAAAATATAAATTTATCTCAGGGACTTCAAAGACAGGTGGAGATATTGCTGCATCATTAGGAAAATTACCTGGATTACCATGGTCTAGGTATCCTGGTGAGAAACACCTTCCTGGATATAATTATTGTGGTCCTGGAACTAGACTTGATATCCGACTTGATGATCAAGATCAACCAAGACCAGGGGAGTATCCAGTAAATAAAATTGATCAAGCATGTCATATTCATGACGTTGCATACAAAAGTAAAGATTTGCAGCAGCGGCATCTTGCAGATGTGAAATTGATTCATGCATTAAATTCTATACCTAATAAATCTGTCAGAGAAAAACTCGCCAGTTTTCTGGTAAAATCAGCGATGAAAAGTAAAATAATGCTAGGAGCTGGTAATTAATTATATAATTATTAAAATGGAATCTATTTATTATAGCCCTAAGGGTATTGGAGAGGTAAAGCAGCTATCACTAAACTTACTAAAGCAGCTAAAGTTTCGCGTGATGTTGCTGCAAATTGGTTAGCACGACAGGCAATATGGCAAATTTATCTACCACCACCAAAAAAAATCCAATATGCACATTTTGATGTCAGTGTTCCTAACGAAGTTCATCAAGCAGATATTTTGTTTTTGCCACACGATACTATTAAAACACGTGGACGAAAGTTACGCACGTACAAATACGCATTGACTGTTGTTGATGTTGCGAGTAGATATAAAGAAGCGGAACCATTATCAACAAAGACAGCCTCTGAAGTTGCATCTGCGTTTGAGCGAATTTATCAACGTAGTAGTCTACGATGGCCACAATTATTACAAGTTGATCCTGGCAAAGAATTTCTTGGTGCAGTATCACTTTTGATGAAAAAACATAGCGTTAAAATTAGACGAGGACATACTGAAATTCATCGTGATCAAGCAATTGTTGAACGATTTAATCGAACACTTGATGGACGGTTATTTGGATATAAATACGCGAAGGAAATATCTACTAAATCCGGTGAGAGATCTCATGAATGGGTTGCAAGGTTACCAAGTGTGATATCTGCATTAAATAATGAAATTACTCGTGCAACTTCCATGAAACCTTCCAATGCAATAACAAAAAAATATATACCACGTAGCAATGAATACGGACAACGAAGTCAACAACCAGTATTAGGTAATGTGATCGTGAGATATTTATACGAACCAGGGGAATTGGAGGGTGGCAAAAGACGAGCTACTGACCCTATTTGGAGTGTGACCGCACATACAATTTCTAGTGTGGTTAGATCCACTGGAAGACCTGCCATATACAGACTAGATTCTACTGCACCTCAACGTGGATTTGTGCGTGAACAACTGCAAGTAATTCCTGCAGATACACAATTACCACCGCGTTCACTTATGTAAACTAGAACCAGGACGTCCAGCACCCCGACGTCGATTACATTCAAGACAGGTCAACATCACATTAGCACGTGTATGACCTAGATCACTATTAATTCTATCTACGGTAAATTGTCGTGGATTATTATTCGAGTATTGCCATAACATCATTGCGTTACAACTTGCACAGTGATTATTCTGTGATTGTTTTAGTGTTATAATAAATTCAGTATCAATATCAAAGTCACGCTTATTTTTTGTCACTTTGTTTATAAGACGCTAATTTTTTCTTTATTACAGCATCGTCATTAGTAATTTCTTCAGTTATCACGTGATCTATAATAACCCTATGTAGTTGAGTTATTCGTCTGACGCGAGATACTGCAAGATAAACTAAGTTTGACCACTCGATCCGATCATCTACAATCCATATATTTGTATCAGAAATAGTTAATCCCTGTGACGAGTGAATAGTTATAGCGTATCCTAAGATCCACGGTGATTTATCCATACTCAATGCGCTCTCGACAGAATTTATATCTATCAAAACAATATCATTCAATACCAGATTTTGTATTCGGACACTTTCACCAGGAATTTCAACATCAATATTCTGTCGTCGAGTATCTGCTGGGCGATAACATAATGGTACGGGTAGATTTGAAAACTTTTCTTTATGTAACATAAATAATTTCTTCTGTAATTCATCACGAACTATCTTTCTACTTGCGACTATCAAATCAGTGGGTTTCCATAAAGTCAAAAAATCATTCAAAGTTGTCTCTGGAATTACTTCACGCATTATTTCACATTGTATTTTATCTGGTTGTAGTCTGATTAATCTTTTTAACTCTTTCAATGGTTCGTCAATTGCTCTATGATCATCATGTATCTCTTCATAATAATCCACATTATTCTTTAACCATTCATGTGGAGACTGTCCAACAAAGGGCGGTGGTTGACCATGATCGCCACACATAATCACAGCAGTATTTTTTGTTAATAACCATTCGAGAAATGTTTTTAGTGTTTCTAACGACACCGTACATATCTCGTCCCAAATAATATATTTAGGTATATATTTTTCACCCATCCGTTCAGGGGTCCATGTGTCTCCACAAAATCTAAAGAAACTATGATATGTGCTTGCTTTTACCCCTCGTTCCTTTATTTCTCTGGCGAGTTTATGTGTAGGTGTCAGAACGATCATATCTGAATTATTGTTCATAAATAATTTAATCACACGAGTTGTTTTACCTGACCCTCCACATCCATTAAGATAAACGGTCTTATGTCTAGCCACAGGATCGTACACAGATGGTGCAGATGATTCTAATATTTGATTATTATTTCTGTAATATATTTCCGCAATTTCAATATCAGCAGATTCACAATAACTAAGTATATTTTCTTGCTTTATTCTCCATGCCCCCCACTCCTCACCGTTACCAAGTAACGGATTTAATAAATCCTTATATTTTTTGTTTATATAAAATGAATCCGTAGCGACTCTAACAACATAACGAGGAAATATATTTATCATTGACAGTAGATTTATAGAAACATAAGCTAGCATTGAAGATCTTAAATGAGTAAACTGCGGTGAGTCTCCCTCAATATAGCTAACAATGGTACCTAATTTGGATCCATCCGATAAATAAGCATTACTCTTGCTTATAAATGTGTTTTTCTCTGTTGTATCATTGATTATAAAATCTAACTCAGTATCGTCCATAATCAATCTTGTACAATGTCGTTTATGACCGTATGAACTACCTTGAGTAAATTTACCGATTATCTTTCTACCAAGATCTTTAGCACACTTCTCATCGTATTCATCTCTACATTTACGTATATTATTAGTAATTTTAATAATATCATCTTCGGCAAGATCAGGAAAATCTTTTCTGGTGTCTTCTATACTAAATCTATCAGGTTCTGGTAACCAAACTTGTTTTTGTGGACTATAGGATATAATCGCTTCATTTACCCTCAGTGATATTAATATTCCAACATCAAGCATATATCTTAATAATACTATTGGAGCCCAACATTTTTCTGAAAGGTGTTTACCAAACCAAATATAAGTAATAGGATGTAGATCTTTTGCGAACTCGAATGATTCTACATATACAAATCCTGTTAAGTCAAAATCTGGTAAGGGTCCATTTATTGAAACTCTAGCCATGCTATGTGTGGGGTGTCCGAATCTGTCATAGTATTTAGAACACTCTCCATATCCCAGAAAACTCCCAGGGTAACATGCAGTCATATCGACTGAGATAACATCATTATAATCGTATTTCGTGTTCCATAATCCACCGTGTCCATATTCTATGCAGCTGTTTTTTATATCCTCAATAAACTCTGATCTTGTCGGCTTCCATGAATTTTTTTCCTGAGCGAAATGGGCTGCGACCGATGGTACGGTAAAACAATTATTCAGTAGTTGTCTAATTTTGTTATCGTCATTAGTATATTTTAGTGCAAGGTTTTTCATTTCCTCGTGGAGAAATTCTGTACGATAAATATCACCATTGGGTCGTACAAATTGATCATAATGATCATTTTCCGAACTCTGAAATAACCAAATAGATACAGGGTCATTTTTACTGATATTTTTAATAAAATCAAATACATGACCACTATAAAATTTAATCATTCTATCTCGTGGAAATATAGTTACTACATAAGACCAAGCATGTGCATTATGATCAATGATCGTTATAGGGCTTCCATTTTTTATGTATTTTGGTTTGTACAATATCTCTCCTGTTAGTGTTTTTACTGTTATTGGAAATCTTAATGACTTTTCTAGCTTAGCAACATCCTTAATAGATGCACCAAAATCTTTAACAGTCTCCGCCCATTCACATATTTTTTTACGTCTTAAATCTGTTAAGCCATTACCACGCATCGCATTTGTAAAATGTTCAGTAATGCGTTCAGCCACGCAGTTTATTCTTGACTCTGACAGTCTCATCGGTTTGAGATTTTCAATATTAGGTTTATCATTTAGTAAATACAATCCATAGACAAGAGCAGTAACCGGATACCCTCGCTCAAAATACGGTCTATCAATACCAGTCAATATTCCGGGTTTTGATTTGTTATTTAATAAAAGCGTTTTATTATTTCCCAACTGTGTATGAATAGGATCTCTTTTGTCATTAAATACCCAAATATCTTCGTCTGTCTCTACAATAAATTTTATTAAAATAAAATATTTTTGATTATCAAGGTAGTTAATAAGTACCTTTGCTCGTTTGTCATTCATCATATTATTAATGCTTCCAACCCTAAAAGTTGACCACACATGAGCAGCACCATCTTCTCGAAATTCTCTTTTGGCTTCACGGATACGTTTGGTTATATCTACATTCATTAAAGCTAAATCTTGCATCGAAACACTAAAATTATGTTCTGATAGTCTGTCAAAGTCAAATCTAGTAGTAGATGGTTCAATTAATGATAATTCTTCCATCATTATAATTAAGACAAATATTCAATTAAAATTTAGTATATATATATATATATATATATATATATATATATATATATATATATATATATATAATGATTCAAATAGAAAATAAGTGTTTTTGGTTGAAAATTGGACATATTTCTTATTGTGATAAACCATGCGTAAAAAAAAACAATTATTGTAGTTTCCATATGCAAAGTATCAGAAATGGAAGTACAGGACCAAAACCATGTATTCAGTGTAAAATTGGTGTGAGGGGTAACACACATTTATGTAAAAATTGCGGAGGAAAACATTTCAGAGAGTTAAAGCGTTATTATGACAAGAAAAAAGATACATCGACAGGTAAACCCCCTATAAAAACAGAAACGGATTATCTGACTAGATTTTAAAAAAAATGATTTAAACAAATAAATATTATATAAATGGAGCAAAAAGAATTCGTGAGACATCCAATATATACCAATTACGAAGCGTCCAGAGATGGTGTTATTAGAAACTGTAGATTAAAAACACCAGTCGGTAGTCTTAATAATGCTGGTTATTTTACATTTGGTATTAATAGAAATAAAAGATATCTATCGCACAAGTTCATATTTGAATGTTATTTTGGCCTAGTTAAAGATGGATTTGTTATTAATCATAAAGATGGAAATCGCCAAAATAATTCTGTAGATAACCTAGAATCAATTACACAAAGTCAGAATTGTAAGGTAGGAAATACTGGTATTTCTCCTAAGACTCCTAAGACGGTCATTTCTACCAACACAGATACTGATGAAAAAATAGTTTTTAAATCTATATATGCAGCTGCCAGATATTTTGGTATTTGCATACCTTCAGTAAAACGTGTGGCTGACCATATATGCAAGTCTGCATATTCAATAAAATATGACCAAAGAATTATATTTGAATACATATAACTGTGTACTCTTTACTCATATCATTTTTATATATTAAAGTTCTATTTTATCAATCCTGCCAAGGGTCCTGACTATATCAGGGACTCACTTTTACTATCCTCAGTTTTAATGTCATTTATCGTAGAATCAATTAACATAATCTTTTTCAATTGCATCATACGACTGTCTGTCCGTTTTTTAATTTCATATTCGTTAGACAGAGCAATTTTGATATTCTCAATTGAACGCGCAAGAGGTACGAATAATTGTATGTGTTTTTCATCCACGACAGCTAAAGATTCTAACATAGAATTATAAATGGATTTAATAAGCCGATAACTAGATGGTAATGTGAATTTATTTTGAAATTTTTTCTGCTCTAAAGATTCAAAGTCATACATAATTCTTTCAGGGTCGAGATTATCAGATATCTGAATTCCTTCATGTTTTAATTTTTTAATAGCAGAAATAATTTCATTAATGTTTTTACTGTTCATTTTTTTATATATATAATATATATTTATTTATTTAAAATAAAAAAATAATATTTAAATATTTTAAATTGACTTAACTAGCCAGACCTGGTTGAGATAATAACTCCTGTCGAAAATAATCTTATTCACAGAGTAGATTACGTCCCTTCATTGAACTAGGTCACATATTTAATATCTACAGTAATATTTTTAATCTCAATGAGGTATAATGATATTATGGACTGAACTGTTTATCTCTTTGTCTGTCTGTTTATCTGTTTATCTCTCTGTCTGTTTGTCTGTCTATCTGTTTATCTCTGTCTGTTTGTCTGTCTATCTATCTGTTTGTCTCTATGTCTGTCTGTTCGTCTCTCTGTTTAGAAACCACAATTACTAAATGTCTGTATATACAGACGCCAAGTTGTTTGTGTAATTGAATCTTTTTTTGTAATTGTAGTGGTTAAATTCCACTATGAACTTAATACATATATCGTAATATAGGGTAACATAACAGTTACCTTTACAAAGCTGACTTCACAACGAGTCTACCTGTGTTTACCGTAACAAAAGCATTCCTGTGTTTACCGTAACAAAAGCATTCCTGTGTTTACCGTAACAAAAACATTCCTGTGTTGTTTTCAATACCGTTCAGAAGCTGATACAGACCAAATTTAATAGTCATAAAAAGTAAATAAAGAAGAAATTACACTCTCTCTCGCCCTCGCTGTATACAGATCTAAGTATTCAAACAATAACAAATGCGTTAATCGATTGCCTGTCTGTCTGTTTGTCTCTGTGTACCTAGTGGGTTATTTCCCATTTTTATGCTTATAATTTTAAATCGTTATATATTTATACTATATAAAATATAGTTTGGTTTACACACATAAATGGTTAATTGTCTTAATAAAATTATATTTGTAAAACCAGAGACTAATGCTATTGCACAAGAAAAGCATATAGTAATAATTAAAACTCTTATTCACATCGAGCCGCAGTAGCTTAGAGGAAAGATCGTTGGACTCTGATCCTAACTTCTGTGGTTCGATTCCAGATTTCGCCGAAATGGATATGGTCCCGGGGATGCCATATTTTATATATAATTGGGGGCAGGGCGCGCCTCAGGTTACAATAAAATACCTCTGTGTAGCCACATAGGTACACTTTTGTACCCGTGGGGTGACATAGGGGTGTTTTATCGAAACCGCAAATGCCTAGACAGTCTTCTGAATTTTCTAATGTTTCGCCTTTCGTCAATTAGAAATTCACCGGGAGATATGTCTATGAAAATAAACCCCCTGCCTCCTAAAATAATCAGTAGCATGCCTTGAGCTCTCCGCCCCATAGAAGAACCCCCCAAAAAACATAGCCTAAAAGAAACAGAATTATAGAGGGCCGCATAGTAAGTCATGGAAAATCTATGTTATGTTGGACTCTGTAAAAAGACACACCTGGCTATCGAGGTTCCTATGAAGGGTAATCGCTGGGATCGCTACTGATTATTTTTGACAAAAATCAGACAAATATATATAATTAAAAATAATTAATAATATAAATGAATATTGGAGAAGCGCACTCGGCAAAAATAACTCGCGAGCGTTTAAAGGCAATTAAAAAATATTTACCAGTTCGTGATGCTGTTAAAAAAACAGTTACAAGAACGTCAGGAAACTCAAGTTGAATTTGCAGAGGATACAAAGGAATTATTTAGACCGATAACTGAGACCACTAAAGATATTCAACCTATGTTAGAGAAAACAGCTGAAGCAACTCAAAAAATAGCATCTGCGTTACCACCATCTGAAGAACTAAAACAAGAATCAAAACCAGCACGGGGTAAAATTAACGCATTTGACAAATTCACCGATGTTGCCATTAATGAAATCAAAATGGCTAAAAATGTTAGTCAATTAGCTAAAAGTGCGGTTGAGAGTTATGATAATCGACAACAATTTTTAAAACCCTCTCATGTAAATGACATTATTGGTCGTGAATTGTGGTACAAATGGATATTTCGCATATACTATGATACTGATCAAGCTCGAAACAGTGATTCAAAATATATTAATTATATTAATGAAATAGATAAATATATTTCCCTTATACAGTTATCGCCAGAACAACAACAGCAATTGATAAAACAACAACAACAACAACAACAATCATCACCGCCATCAATACAAGAAATATTACGTCATACACGACAACAAAAATTATTGTCACAATCTCCAAAATCACAACCAGCCCAAATAAAAAGTGAGGAAGGGCCGTCGGATACCTCTTTCGGAAATGGTCTTACCAGACAAGGAAGTGGTCTTATTACTCAGTGTCCTAACAACGTCCTTGCTGATGTTGAACGACTAGAAATCCTCATCGGAGGAAAACGAGCTGGAAATAATTCCCCAGAAATCATTAATGAAACAGCTGATATTTGTAAACGATTATTTACAGGCGGTATAATGGATATTGATATGTATCAGTCTCTCATTGAGGAAATCACCGATGATTATTATAGTGACTAAGTCACTGTAATTAAATAGAATGACTATTTAATAAATGATAGTGCATACTACTCAACGTAGACCAACTATGGTTAGGGTAATTAACTCTCGAATACCGGTTTTCAGGGCATTTTATGGAAATGGGTTAGGTGACATTGTTAAGGGTCTTTTTAGAAGGATTGCCCCAAAAGCAATACCTATTGCAAAGCAGCTAGGAATGAAAGCTATTGATGTTGTAAAAGAAAAAAGTATAGGCGCTGCTAGAGATATTGCTAGCAAAGCATTCACAACAGTCAAAGATAGACTAGCACGATTAATACGCAGACCACAAACAGCCACCACAGCTCTATCTCAACCAGTGAAATTACCTAGTACTGAAATGATGCCCGCAAGTGTAAGTAAAATAATAAATCAAGCGGCTAATCAAAAACTAGCGGAGTTGGCTGATATCCCAATATCGGAAAAAGAGAAAAATGTAACCACTAGTCTGATAGCAGGAAGTGGTCTCACTTCCCGAAGAGGTTTTCGTGTTAGACGAATATGATAATAATAAAGATGTTCAAGCGTATAAGTGACACCGCGTTTGACATAGATGAACCAGTTCTCAAAGATGAGTCTGTACATGACTATCAGTATTATTCTTATGAAGCACGAATTCCAAATCAACGAGGAAGAATTGAACTTCAGGTTCATGATACAAGTAGATATTTTCTACCCTCAGAAGCATTTATTGAAGTCGAAGGTGAAATATTAAAAACTGATAATACTGAATATGACGCTAATGTAAGTATTGGTTTTGTTAATAATGGTATTATGGCGTTGTTTGATAGTGCTACGTACATGATTGATGGAAAAAATATTGAATCAATTCAGAAAGATGTTGACGTAGCTACAACCATACTTGGTCTTGCAAGATATAGTGATGATTATTCAAGATCAGCTGGCCCCTCAATGATGTTTGCAAAAGATACTTCTAATTCTCCAGAATATCAACAATATGAAATAGGACGACCAAGAAATTTTGCTAGAAATGCTGATGCAGATGTACAAAGTATGATCATTAATATAGATCCAGATTTCAACTTAGGATTTAGAGTACGTCGAGCGATGTTAAAAGGAAATAGAAGAGTGTTTTCGTGTGCAATTCCACTCTCACATATCTTTGGATTCTGTAGAGAAGTCAGAAAAGTCATTTTCGGAGCCAAACATACAGTTGTACTAGTACGAAAGGCTACAGACGATGATGCAATATGGAGACCTCCTGGTGATGCTGGTATTGTAATTCTTACAAAACTCTCACTGTGGATACCCGTGATGACTCCTTCAATATCTGAAGAAGAACGATTATTATCTTTTATGAAGCAAGGCGGTAAATCAATGCTATCTTGGTTGACAATGACCACAGATGCTATCCAGGCTAATATTAATGGTTTATTTACATGGCAGATAGCCTCTCAGCAGGGTGTTTCTGCACCGCGACACATATTTATTGCATTACAAAATGCTGAACGAGTAAATGATCAAACGCGTAGTATTATGATATTTGACAATCTTGGTGTTTCTGAGGTTTCGTTAAGGATAAATGGACATCAAGAACCATCCGAGGATATATTACTGAATTTTGATCATAATCATGTAGCACGTGCATATCATCGTCTTATGGCTTTTATGGGACGTGATCAAAATGTTGATACTGGTTTACAAATATCACAACTAGATTTTACAACACTGTATCCGATTTATTACTTTTCACTCGAACATTTAGATTTGGCCAGACAATCGGTAGTCGATATACATTTCCGAGCTAGTGTTAATAGAGGAGCTATTGATAATTACAGAGCAATTGCTGTTATACTTAGCGATAAATCAATGCTCATAGAAGGTGCTGGTGGACGAATGAAAGTCGTTGATGCCCCAGTAGAAAATATGTAATTAGATTGTTTATGAATATTATAAATGCCATATAATCACGCTGATGTTACCCTGACTCCTGGTCAGGTCAAAAGACTGCAATCAGCATCAAATAATAATTGTGGAATAACAATATCGTTAAAAAAAGAACAGATGAGCGGTTCAAATAAATTATCATTGACCGATCGTCAATTTAAAAATTTTAATGAAGCAAAAAAATCAAATAAAGGTGTCAGACTTGATCTTTCTGCAGGCGCTATTAAGGATACTTTTAAAACGGGTGGTATATTTCCCCTTCTCGCAGCTATACCAGCATTAATAGCCGCAGCCGCACTAGCTGTTGCAAAAGCAGCTGCGTTAGGCGCTGTTAGTGCGGCGGGTGGTATGGCATTAAAAAAGGCTGTAGGAGGTAGATACAAAAAAAAAGGAAGAGGTCTCAGATTACCAGGGACCCCGCCTTCATGGTACGGAAAAGGTCTAAGACTTCCAGGGACAGTTTACTGATCTCGCCTATGTCTAATTTTGATTTAATAGATGCTGCTAAAAAATTAAAAATAAAACAATTTAGAGGTGTTTTTATGCGTGATCAATTACCAAAACAACCGAATAACATTGAGACGGGTATCATAAATCTCGATCAAAATTCTGGACCAGGTACACATTGGGTAGCTTATGCAATTGACCCACGTGGAATTATCTATTTTGATTCGTATGGATTAGCACCACCAAAAGAATTTCTTCATTATGTCAGTAATAATACTGCACCAATCTGGTATTCAACGCTACCAACACAAACATTAACTGATCCACCAATATGTGGTCGAGAAGTACTTAATGTACTTGATGCTATATCAAGGTCAACAAAACCACCCCATAAAGTCGTGCATGAATATACCATGCTTTCACATTTAAACAGACATCAGTAAATATAATGGTAGATATTTACGGAAGATCTGCTCGTGGTAAAACTCAGCAGCAAGGAGATTTATCTAAATATGCAACCCTCGATCAGCTCCGAAGTGAGATTGATGATTTATTAAATATTACAAGT
Source organism: Potamilus streckersoni (assembly GCA_016746295.1). Classification (NCBI taxonomy): domain Eukaryota; kingdom Metazoa; phylum Mollusca; class Bivalvia; order Unionida; family Unionidae; genus Potamilus; species Potamilus streckersoni. Next base: position 789,239 of record JAEAOA010000747.1, on the reverse strand, counting down.
GTGGACCAAAATGAAGTGGTTGTTTTTCAAGACAAACAAGGACGATTAAAGACGAGTAATATACAACTACCAGACGTACTTGTACGAATTCCTACTGCAGTTACTGATAATATAGTTACTTTTACTGATCAGGGTAAAATACAAGATTCCGGTAAGTCAGTTAACGATTACGTCAGAAAGACAGGCGATGTATTTAGTGGAGACGTTATTATGAATAAAACTAAAATCACAAATCTTGGATATCCAACTTCAGATAGTGATGTAGCTACAAAAAAATACGTCGACGATCAAGAATCTAAGTACATATTAGCCAACGGTGCTATAATGCGTGCATTTCTCGACATGAATAATAATAGTATTAATAATCTCAGAACACCAGAATCTGAGTTTGATGCGGTTAATAAAAAATACGTCGATGATAAAGATGTTCCAATAAATAAGGAAATCACAGCGCTCAAAAATGAATTTATGTCTCACATGAACATATTTTTGAGTTTTCGCAGAAACATAAACACACTCAAAAATGAATTTTTTGGAAATCCATCTAATGTTGATATTACACTCGCTAATATTAACACAAAATTGAATGATATTATTAGCGGAATTCCTGATATTGTTCAAAAAACTAGTCTGATTAAAATTCCTCACAAACAGATAAGAAATATTGTGTATACAGTTACATCTGGGGTTGGAATGTGGACTCCAGAAAATAATACCATTAAACATACCGCAGAAATTACTGGTATATATAAGATGTCCGTAATTAACGTTACAGATTTTAGAATATCCACTACAAATCCATCGACTGGGAATTCATTTAAAACTATATCTGTGTTGTTAGATAAAGATTCTGAAGGAATATTTACGCTGGCATCATCGAGTAGAAATTTACCTCAAGCTTACTGGTGGTGTTTGGAATTTGTAGCTCAATTAACTTAATGTATAGTATAATGGATCAGATAACTACGTCATCTATCGACGTTCAACGTCACAGATATAATCAAGCATGTGAATGCCTGACCAAACTAAAAAATACCATCGACAAATACACATTGAAAGTAAAAAAATATCGTAGACGTATAGTTGTTATTGATATAGTTGTGTATTCAGTTTCTGCTATTGTTGCTGGATCCGGATTAATATTATCGACACTAACAATGACAGCTCCAACAATTATAACAATTATTGTTTCAACTTCAACGACTATAGCAGGTATTTTTAGTATTATTGCTAAAAAAATAACTACATGCACGAGTGATAAATTGCGTGAGTATATGATAAAATTACACACAGCAACAACAGCATATTCTAAACTATCTGGATATATTTCTACTTATCTCAATGATGGTAAAATATCTGACGAGGAGTTTGCAACGATAATTAAAACCTACGATGAAGCATTCAAAATCGTTAGTGATTTTGATAACAAAATAAATGGAGAATTAAACAATAATAATAATAATAATAATAATAATAATAATAATAATAATAATAATAATAATAATAATAATGTCAGCGCCTGAGTCAAGAGAGTTGTTACAGCAGATCGTTATTAATACTACTCCGCTGAAAACCACGATGATATCCATAAGTTCAACCAATCCTGAATTCAGCGTTAATTTTCCAACAGCTATCCCAGTAAAAGAGATAGCTTTAGCGCAGCTTCGGGTTTATCATAGCTGGCCTAATATCAGATCAAAACCATTTGGTGGACTACAACCAAATAATTCATTAGTATACGTAAATAAAAACAAATCTGATGGAACTCCCGATTGGCAAGTGGTTAGTATTCCAACTGGTAGTTATCAAATAGAGCAAATTAATGAAGAATTCCAGCGCAGAATTAAATCCATACCGGAAAAGAGTCCAAGATAGCTATTACTGTTTACGAACCAACATTATCGTCAGTGATTGAAATAAATTCTCCTGATTATGCTGTAGATATTTATCAGAGTTCGATTAGATCAGTATTAGGTTGGCCTGAAGTCGCGCCAGATTATCAAGTTCCACCAGAACCCAAAATCGAAGAGTTTAAAACGAATAACCGAATATTTTTAAAACAACCAGAATATCAAAAGACCGAACGAAATTATAATTATAGTCTCAGAATAAAATATATTACAATACCTGATATGGAACATCATGCACGTTTTACGGGTATAGATTACCCAGTTAATGAAAATTTCTTTAAGATATACTCAGATGATGTAAAAACTGAATTTTTTAATATTTATAATAATTTAAAAAATTTATTTTCTTCTATATCTCATCATTATTCTGAGGATGTGAAACGACAAATAATCGAAACAATACATCATTTAAATGCCGTTGCAGCAGACCTTGATCTTATCAATAAAACTATTATGAATTTTTTAAATAATTATTCAGCACCAAGATTATTTATGAAACATTATAAAATAGAAGCACCTCAATTGGCAACATTCATCATTCCCGGATTCGACTCATCTGAGCTAAAAAAAATCAGTTAGTGATCTTATTGATGAACACTTTAAAAGAATATGTGATTCATGGAAAAAATTAATCCCGCCTACAGCAGTTCTCAAATATAATAATGATCAATATGGAACAGGACGACATATCTCACCTAATATTGTTAATATAACACCTACCATCGCACTGAATCTAGTTTGTGATATAATTGATAACAGTTATAATGTTGACCTAAGTCTAACCAGGCTCAGCAGGGATATATATTATATTCGTCCAGTATCCAATCCCCCCCCCCGGCTGGCTTATTGTATCTGAGCCAATAAATCAAATCTACTTACCTGTACATAATCCATTATTGTCAAGAATGAATTTCAAACTCACAAATCAGAATGGAAATATAATCGACTTAAGAAATGAAACTCTATATATTAATTTATACATACGCTCATAGATTGGTCTAGATAAAATCTTTGGTTAATTTTACTAAGTCAGAACAAAATATATTCTGGTCTGAATAAAATCTTTGGATAGTCTCCCCTTGACCATCATTTAGATACCCCCCTGACAAAGAAGCAGCAGCAGGGAGGGTGAATGACATCATCTAAGTCGTATTTGGGAAAAAATAACATGATGACATAGTCAACCCTATGTGGTTTATTAACCATACGGGGTTGATTTTTTTTTCATTCTGTGTAGGAACTCTTTTTTTTTCGTTTATGATTCGAGCAAACTTTTGTAGGGTTCACCCTCCCTGCTGCTTCCCACAAACATGATCAATAACATAGTATAACAGCAGCTATGTTTAACATTGTCATCAAAAGTTCCTGTATGTTGAATAGCTATAATACAATCAATTAGTTTATTATAGACAATCTTACACATGTATAAGACATAATGAAATTGATTATTGGTAAATAATGCAATATAAAAATAATATATTTATGCATGTACTCTCGACATTTACATGTTAGAAGAAAAAAAGTTAAATCTATAAATTGGTGTAAAAAATGGCATGCAAAAAATGTGTAATGGTACAAACATGTGAAATTTAAAATGCTATTGGTAAAAATAAACACAATACATCTTATCTACTTCTCTAGAACAAAATAAGCTTGTTTTAAATATTTCTTATTGTGCCTTTTGAAAGTAACTGTAAATTACTGATGCATAAAAAATTCCACATGTAAGGGATTTTGTGACCTCAAGTCTTCCTCACACAGCATGTTTATCGGTCTTGTTCAGTTTAGTTCAATATAATTAACAAATTATTTCCATTGTCTGGGGGAGCTAAGAAAATATGTTCATCCATGACAGTTATAACATCTTAAGGGATCAAGCAAGACTTGAAATTTAGGGAAAAGTAACTTCTAGTTTGGGTAGAACAGGGAATAGTGACAGCTCAGAAGGAAGAACTGGATGTGAAGCTAGAAACTCAAGATATATATATATATATATATATATATATATATATATATATATATATATATATATATATATATATATATATATATATATATATATATATAATGTTTGTTCTCTTATTTGAAATATGTACTCTATTTCCCAGTATTCATATTTGCATGAAGCATTGGATTTAAGCAATACTTTTTTTTCAAGTAGAAAATCTTCTGAGTTATTTTGGTCATATGACAAGAGGATAACAGAAACTGCATTGTGACAAATTTTAACTGAGTAACCAGATTACATTATTGTAATTGCAAATTAGTAATATACTTTTTCAACTACCCTTAATCAGTTTTTAAAAACACTTTCCAAAAGTTCACAATAATGACACTTTTAAAGATTTCAAGAAGAGTTTGAAACAACCCCTGCATCATATACATGACAGCAAATGCACATGTCTTCATATCATACTCTTCAATCTAATTTCTTTCTTGTGAATAAAATATTACATTAACTATTTATACATAACACACTAAAATGTATAAATTACAAGCATTTGCTCCTTTATATTCAGTATATGAATAACACCCTTCTTTTCTACAGAATCAACACAGACATGTGAGTGCATCTATTTTCAGAAAGAGTGTTTATCATAATTTTACTGCTCACTTAACAGCTTCCTGTCAACAGTTAATTAATAAGATTGCAAATTTGTTTTTTTATTTGTCTATATACTTATAGAAATTTTAGGCATTGGTTAAATAGAAAAAGCTGCACTGCTTTTTCTGTATTTTCACAAATAGGAGTCAAGTCAGAAAACAACTTTGACCATACAGCACTTCTCGGGAATTCCTTAACATAGCATTGTCCCATACATTTCTGACCTACATAATTTTAAAATTGAATCTCAAATACCATAATCCTTAGGCTTTGCTTTTAACGAATTGTATTTTTATAAATATATTTGCATCATGATTTATGAAAACAGACAATCTGGTACTTCATAACAGTGATGTATTTCCCCGTTACTAGTTCACCATGGCACCACTAGGGGTGTGTGGACTGCACTGGCTGACACCATCAGAGGAGGTAACACCAAAATGACTATAAAATTTTTGAATTTTTGTGCAGGAAAAAGGTCCATGAGGGTGACATCATGAGTTACTGCACATGACTCTGTAAAAAAAATTAATTTTTTGTTCATCATGGAGGTTCATGGGGGTGACACCAAGAGTTACCACACTGGGTGACACCAACCCTAGTGACCTCACTGCTGGTTCACATAAAGTTCAAACTAATTTTATGATGAGATAGTGTACAAGAGGCAGTTAAAACATACAGGTTACTGATTCTATTCTTAAAACACAAATTTATATTTTCATATTATTGTTAAAGTTACAAAACACAAATTTGTATGTTTTTATCATTAAGGTTAACATTCAGAAATCAGGCAGTGATTGTTGCTGACTGGTGAAAGGGTTAATGGTCAATCAGTTATCAAAACAAATGCCTATGAATGTGTGTGCAAGAGTTTGCTTATCAATGTAATTGACAACACAACGTACAACACAACATTACAACTAACCTGGCTAAGGTGAGGTGGCATATAAAAAAATATATTCAGTCAATTTTCAATTTACCTCAAAAAATAATCACAGGGCGAAGTTTTCACTTTCCTAACAAAAGAAGGTGAAGTTTACACATTTTAGGCAACATTTTTGCCCACTTTGCCTGGTAACATGATCCCTGGTCTTATCCTGGGTGAACAAATCTTCATATCAATCCTAACAAAGGCGAAAAATATATAATATATAATAGAACACTATAATATGTTTTGCAGTTTTTGTGTGCTTTAATGCCATTTTTCAGAACATGAGGGCTACAAATATGGCAGCTGTATCTTTTGTTGGCAGAAGAACAAAAAAAAAAAACGATCCACAGGAAGCTACAGACAAGCTTTCTCACATACCCATGTTGGTCGAGCCAATACTTGAACTCACAAAGAGGTAAGATGTGAGAGTGGTCTTTAAAGATGAGTGCTTTGGAAGGTTCATGCAACAGAACATTACACGGGATAAAAGAGATGAAAACAACTTCCAAGATAATGCTCATCATGTTTTCATTTTAGGATCATAAGTGTCTAAATACCTGTAATCTTACTTCAATGTATTTCAAGTAGTTTGCTCTTTTTTTCTCACAAATGATAAGCTAGAAAAAAATAATTATAAAATAATTTGAGACTAATATGTAAGCAATTACCTTTGGTGAGCATTTTCTATGGAGATGATTCTGCATTGTTTTTGAGTGCTACATTAAAAATGTCAAACTATATCAAGGAAGGCTACCACTGACTAATCATTTTCTCTGAGTTAGAATTTGAATTTTATCTCTTTCCATATCTCAACTGGCCTTAAAAGATCAAAAGGTCAAGAATGATAAATATAGAAAGTGCCTTATTATTAGAAACACAAGCTATTCTTAAATAACTGAAAGCTAACAGCATGCCACAGGCTGTGAGGGATTAAACACCTCCAAGCCTGGTCACAAAAACATACTATAATCTATGCTAAAGAAATTTTATCACAAATATAATGTCATATTGGCCAATAGTAGCACAAATTCTGTGAGGTATTTCTTTGAAATTCTATCTCATTTTATTTATTTTCTGCTACTCCATCAAATAACAGCTGCCTGTTGCCATGTGATGCAAGTTATATTACATAAAGGGAGATCAGTTTGCAGCTCCTCCAATACAGTATTGGGTATATTAGGTCCACAGAGAAGAGTACTCAAAGATTCCAGCTTATTCAGTGCTCTAAGACCATCTGCATCTATTGAACTGCATTCAGAGATGTCAAGATAGCGAAGTTTCTTCAGACTGGATACTAGTGTCGCCAATGCACCATTTGTAATCTCTGAGCAGCGCCTCAGGCAAAGATGCTGCAAGTCTTTCATGTTCCTGCTAATATGATGCACAGAAAGGTCAGAGATGGATGTTGCTGCAATATCCAGATGAGTAAGATGAGGCAGATTTTCTGCAACATTTTGAAGACCACAGTCCTTGACCCTATAACATCCACATAAATTTAACTTCTCCAAATTGCTGTATTGGCAGAATTCTTGAATGTCATAATTGTCCACTCGAACACAGTGACTGACAGATAAAGACCTCAAATTTGGGAGAGATGGATTTCCTGACTTTATCCAGCGTGGTTGCCATGAACAGCGGTCAAGCTTCAATGTATGAAGAGTTGATGGTAGCTTTCCACCATCAACGCTATTTACATTAACATAGTACAAATGTAGTTCTTTAACATTTGGACAGCGATCTCTAATATCGTCCAGCATGGCATTTGAAACTGATTGGGTCTTCCATTTTGTTTCTGTTTACAAGAAAGAAAAATGTTAATTTCATAACAATGAAATTATTACTGCAAATTCTATTATTTTTGCATTCATCAAATTACGTTGGTGTTGAAAAGAGAAAGATTTTTGTCCGTACTGGTACTTAAATTCATTGGTGTTGAATTTTTAAAAAGCAGAAGCTATTTTACCCCAGTGCTGGAACAATGAGAACAATGAAATAATACAAATTAATGATTATTTGCTTAGAGAAAATAATATAAATGAATATCACAATGATGAAATTCTCACCCAAGTCCATAAATCCCCGTAGCTTAATGGAGAGAAGACATTCAGACAGGTGAACCCTAATGATCTTCCAAACCTTCTGAAGGTTAAGTCGGTAAGGCGAAAGGTCAACATGGTGCCACAGTGAATTGTCATTTGTTACTCTCCGCCATTTTTTGCACACCCTAAAAATCAAAGGAAATAATCTTCATTGAAGACACAATTATTATACCAAGGAGAAAATATAATTTGTTCATTCTCATAGTTAACTTGGGGTTTGTGGTGGGGTACATATGTATCAACTTTTTCATTTTCTTAATATTATCATTACCACAATAATAATAATAATAATAATAATAATAATAATAATAATAATAATAATAATAATAATAATAATGCAACAGTTAAATGTATGCTCAAATAATTTTGTTAGTTATGGAACATTATCAAGCTGACATCACTAAAGCTAAATATTTTTGCTGTCGTTGTTATGTAGTTTAATGACATTTTGCAGCATAAGATAGTCTATACATGATAGCCATTGTAACTGGTGGAGGGAAAACTTGAAAAAAAACCAAAAGAACAAACGGCCCATAGGAAAGCTAATGGTGAACTTTCTCATGTACCCACATGTAAATTTCTTTTTTTAGCTTTTTTCATTAGCTTGCTAGTTCTTTTATTACTACCTATTTAAAGACCATTATCTATTTTTTCTTCTTTCATGATTCTATTTTAATCCCTAGTTTATAGATGGCCCCCATCATTCAAACATGTAGGAGTCAAAAATTTCCCTAGGCTTTTATATTTAATATTTGCTTTCTGAATGTAAAACAATCCTTTCAGCAGTTTATACAGCTAATTATCATTGAAGCAATTAAAAGGCAAGTTGATTGGTGTAAACAACCACCATTTCCCATACTGATTTGTAAAGCTAGGGTAATGCACTAAATCATTTCATGACTGCAGTGAGGGACCATATTATGTTAATTTCCATGGGTCAGGTTCACAAAGCGGACAACCCAATTCATTCTGAGTTATAGGTAAATCAAAGAAATGCACATTGAAGAACAAAGTCATTACCATCTTTGCCTATGAATGAGAAAATTTAAGACATCTGTATTAAAGATTATAAGCAAGTTTGTGAACAAAGGTAATGCTTGTTGGAAGCCAGTAAGATCATTTCAGTCCTCAGAATAGTGTGATTCATTTTTTTAAGGCAAAATGTCTACATCTATTTCCTTTGATTCAAAAGCAGTAGGCTATTGGCAAAACAAGCAAAGTCTAGCAAATCTAAATTTCAGAACTCCTGGTTGACGAAATTTTTCTTTTGTGATGCACTATAGCAATTTGGAGAATTTAATTCTCTGCACATACTACATATGAAATAAGTTATTCTGGAGTGTATTCATCAAAATTGTAGCATCACCTGTATGTAACATCAGGACAACCAGAACATATTCAATATCTGAACTTAACATTATTATTATTTGTTATTATTTCTGAATACAAAGCCAGAAAAGCAACACATTAGACCAACAAGTAGTTTTCAGCCTCTATTTTGCAGATAACTATTTGTTGGTCCAAGCACAAGTGCTCGACGCGAGATTGCTGTTGAAAAATGCAATAATCTTGAGTTGGAAAATTCATCGAGTGATAAAATTACCTACACTTAGTCCTACAACGTAAGACGCATTACCTACACTTAGTCCTACAACGTAAGACTCATCACCTATATTTTTGTTTGGGCTGATGCACAAACCGTAAATTTTAATAACATGTGATATGTCTTACATTGTAGAACTAAAAGAGACTTTTTTATAGTATAACAGACAGTGTCAAATGTCAGAACGGGGCACAAGGGCTCGTATCGTTGCTTACAGTTTACCATCGTACATGTACTAATTATATAGTACATGTATGACGGTAAATTGTAAGCAATGATACGAGCCTCTGTGGTATGGGGGTAATCTGAGGTAATTTTGTCATTCAGTTTCTTCTCTTTCCTTCAGAGTTTTGCTGGGGGGGGTATTTATTTTTATTTTTTTTTTTTTTTTTTTTTTCAACATCAAGCTCGCATCAAACACCTGTACCTGTGGGTTTAATTTCGCGACTCTTTCTGAAAGAACAATACTAACCCTCCTGCAATGCAAAGATCTTTAGTTAGAAAGTATGAGAATATCTTCAGCAGAAGGTCTTCTGGAAGATCGTCGATTACAGCTGACATTTTCAAGACTTAAATGTTACATACGGTGACAAACTGCAAAACACTAATATGAGTGATGTAGAGTGACGTCCCCTGCAAATATTCCTCACTTTATTAGATGTTTCGATCGTTCTGATCCAAAGTTCGTTCGCGGGGGGGGGGGTAGCACGCCTTTCCCGATCGTGCAGAGAAACTATCACAGAAAAACAAATCATCGTATTAGGACACTGTCTTTAACATTTACGAAATGGAGACATATTTATATATCACTCATTCTACATTCTTGTTTACTATAGGTCTAACCTACATTTCCGGCAGATTTAAAGCTTTAAGTGTAACCAAACTAAATCAATAGTCATGGAATTTAGTGTCAACAATCGTGTTGGGGGTTATTTTTGTTCCTACAGACCTCCAAGCTTACAAATGCTGTATCTGAGCCTGATATAGAATCAAGTACAATATTATTCATGCCAGGTATGAAAATGTAAGTGATCTCGACTATAATCTCATAAAAACTGAATAATCCTAATTGCTACGTTAAACTAACCATCCCACATCGAAATATCTTTGTCATAGCATAAATGAGAAAGTTGTATGAATGACTGGGTGGCTGGCATCAGGTGATAGCCACAACACTAAAATGATATAGTGTTTCCGATGATGTTAATAAAGTACCGTTTCACATCATTGACCTGTTTCATAATATTGATATAAAATAAATATTGGGCCTATGAAAAGCTACTATTGGAGATCATTGATAATCCAGAAAGGAAGTCAAGATGCCTCTCTCTCCCATCATCAACAGTCAACTTTCAATAAAGCTAAACAAAGAAATTTGCAAAACAAACTAGAGAAATGTTATCACCAAACTCAGAAAATAATCCGTTACATGTTGATATGCAGTAATTGCCCTATATCAAACGACCTTTGGCCTACCATTAAGCCATTTGTTTCAGCCAACAGTAAAAGTTTTAACTATATCATGATTCTGATAAAAGGTGAAGATAATGACTGCGATATTTTGAATGAGTACCATATAACATTACAAAAGCTATTGGCTCAAATGAACTGGCATCAAAATTGCCATTTGTTCTAGCACACAAGCAATTAAGACAACCAAGTACATGAAAAATATTCAATACGCTGAAACCTGCAGTGCCCGAACAAGAACATATTTGATGGGATGTTGTGAACGCCTGTCGCTTGGTTTGTATTGATGCCTTTTACACCAGTTTTATGCTAAGAAATCCGAAAACTTTTGAAAACCTGCATTTAGATCGTTTTCAAGAACCTCAGGTAACCCAAAATTCAAAAATATAATCTCATCTTCGGATATAGGCATCTACAGTTCAATCAGAATTTTACTTTGTACTTCCAAAATTAGAATTTACCTTAAGTCCTTTTCAAAAGTTGTCAACAAGGCTATTTGTATCTAAATTCGACAGCAATTCGGCAAGTGAGCTATTTTGGTATAAATTCTTCTTCATACGATATAAGTTTTTGAATTTTTATCATGCATTTTCTTGTACTTTTCTAGAGTTTGATACTAAAGTCAGATTTTCTAAATTTCTTTCAAATATCAAATCTGTTTCGTTTCAGTGGCTCAGGCTAATTACCCTACCACAAGGGGGACGGACGTGAGTGGGTACGGGAGAATAACGAGTTTTGAACATATATTATGCTACATTTTAAATAATATACGCTCGAAATTCAACATCAATATCATATTCTGAACAGTCCCCTCCAATACTGTACCTCGAAATTAAACACCAATATCACATTATAGACAGTCCCCTCCAATACTGTACCTCGAAATTAAACTCCAATATCACATTATAGACAGTCCCCTCCAATACCGTACCTCGAAATTAAACACCAATATCACATTATAGACAGTCCCCTCCAATACTGTACCTCGAAATTAAACACCAATATCACATTATAGACAGTCCCCTCCAATACTGTACCTCGAAATTAAACATTAATATTACATTATAGACAGTTCCCTCCAATACTGTACCTCGAAATTAAACACCAATATCACATTATAGACAGTCCCCTCCAATACTGTACCTCGAAATTCAACACCAATATCACATTATAGACAGTCCCCTCCAATACCATACCTCGAAATTAAACACCAATATCACATTATAGACAGTCCCCTCCAATTCCGTACCTCGAAATTAAACACCAATATCACATTATAGACAGTCCCCTCCAATACCGTACCTCGAAGTTCAACACCAATATCACATTATAGACAGTCCCCTCCAATACCGTACCACGAAATTAAACACCAATATCACATTATAGACAGTCCCCTCCAATACCGTACCTCGAAATTAAACACCAATATCACATTATAGACAGTCCCCTCCAATACCGTACCTCGAAATTCAACACCAATATCACATTATAGACAGTCCCCTCCAATACCATACCTCGAAATTCAACACCAATATCACATTATAGACAGTCCCCTCCAATACTGTACCTCGAAATTAAACGCCAATATCACATTATAGACAGTCCCCTCTAATACAGTACCTCGAAATTAAACACCAATATCACATTATAGACAGTCTCCTCCAATACCGTACCTCGAAATTCAACACCAATATCACATTATAGACAGTCCCCTCCAATACCGTACCTCAAAATTAAACACCAATATCACATTATAGACAGTCCCCTCCAATACTGTACCTCAAAATTCAACACCAACATCACATTATAGACAGTCCCCTCCAATACCGTACCTCGAAATTCAACACCAATATCACATTATAGACAGTCCCCTCCAATACCATACCTCGAAATTAAACACCAATATCACATTATAGACAGTCTTCTCCAATACTGTACCTCGAAATTAAACACCAATATCACATTATAGACAGTCCCCTCCAATATTGTACCTCGAAATTAAACACCAATATCACATTATAGACAGTCCCCTCCAATACCGTACCTCGAAATTCAACCCCAATATCACATTATAGACAGTCCCCTCCAATACCATACCTCGAAATTCAACACCAATATCACATTATAGACAGTCCCCTCCAATACTGTACCTCGAAATTAAACACCAATATCACATTATAGACAGTCCCCTCCAATACTGTACCTCGAAATTAAACACCAATATCACATTATAGACAGTCCCCTCCAATGCTGTCCTCAGATAACTTCATAGACGTTTTGATGCATCAATTTTACATCTGTTGTTCTTGTTCCTCCTCCAAGTTCGAAGATTACCATGACATCACTATAACGTTTTTGATTCTTTGAGTACGTGAAGGCTGATCACATCAATTTGTTTTGAAAGACTTCTTTATAATCAGATCCAATTCCAATGCATTAATATTTTTCATAGCTTTCTAACTGCTTTTGGAAATGAGCAGAGATTCAAACAACGCTATTAAAACTGGTCTGGAGATGCGACCATAACAATAGCTCCAGAACAGTCTTCCTCACAGCCTCGTCATCGAAAAAATGAAAGCCAAAAACAATGAACTGAACTCAATTAAACTAACTGAAAACTATTTGTATAACTGAAAAAAGGCGTCAAAGTAGAATCCGCATAAAGGAATGGGACATAGTCACCAAAATGAGTGTCTAAAGGCTCTTTATTAGGATCTCTGATATTTAATATCTGTAAAAAAAAAAAAAAAAGGACATTTCTTTCGTAAGGAAATAACACTGTATTATTATTATTATTATTATTATTATTATTATTATTATTATTATTATTATTACGCTCATAAAAATATTATAGCTTTAAACAATTTAATATCCGTGTAAAATTGAACACAAGATACCGAGTAAATGGTTTGTAGTCAACAGGATGCAAGAAAACCCTCAGAAATACCAAATTGCAGTTTATTTACTTTATTCCAAAATAAATAATTTCACTAGAGTGAAATACCAGAAATATTTGTCACCGCCCTGTAAACAATCCATTATGAGCAATAAATATTATAACCTAGTTTTAAACGCACGATTAGTCTAGTGCTAAGTATGTTTGCCTCGCGTGCAAACAAACCAAATGTAAACTTCCTAGGGTGAATGGGCAGCACAATGACCGCATTCAAAACTCTAGTTCGGACAAGGACTAGTTCTTTGAAATATTCTACATCTCTCTCTCTCTCTCTCTCTCTCTCTCTCTCTCTCTCTCTCTCTCTCTCTCTCTCTCTCTCTCTCTCTCTCTCTCTCTCTCTCTCTCTCTCTCTCTCTCTCTCATAGGAAGCAATACCTTGTCCTAATTTCATCGAACAGCTTGTACTGGCCAGTGTATTACCAACATAATTATCCTATTTAGATTATACCCATCACTATTTTGAATTACAGTGAGTACCATAAAGACAATAAATACCAAGATCGAATTAAAAATCAGCATGTTATATAAAACAGGTGATGGTTGTTTGCCGTTGACAGCTTACCGTGTGCGTCAGAATGTTAAGTAATAAAGAGATTATTAATATGTTACTCCTTCAAAACATGCAAACAAAAACACAAAGCAAACAAAAAATCGTCTTCAAAAATATCATCCGCCATTCATAAACCAAAATCTAATAATTGATTAAAGGGCATGGCCAGCCATAACGGACACTGTTGTAAGTGATGAAGTATCTGAATCGAGTAACACCCATGAATGGAAGTTTTCCACCACACTTTTTCGTACGCTGAATAGAATGTATAATATAGCCTATAAAATCTTTCCAGTAGTGACAAATTTACTGACTGACCTTTTCTTGATAAAATTACTTTCCAGAAAAATGAAACGCAAAGATTCATATTTTACAAATATTTTGTAAAAATATGATTAGTAATAGAACTGGTCGGCCAGTAGACCAACAAGTAGGTCTCTGCTTTTTTATATCTGACAGCAGCAGTTGCTGTCAGATATAAAAAAAAATTTAAAAAAAGCAGAGACCTACTTGTTGGTCTAATCGGCCTGGTGTCAGGATAATGTTACAGGGTGGGATATCATTCTGCATGTCTACAGCATGATGCCCAAGTGCTAGACATTACTATAAATTGCCACACTGCAGACATTGTAGCGATATGACTGAAAAATTATTAAAGCTACGTTAAAAATCTAAATATCGCACACATATACACATAATTTCTTTAGAGTATTTAATAATCAATAAAAAGGATACTGCAGTAAACTCATCTATATGTGAATATTTAATTCACAAGGTAAACTTTTACACAATTTAAAAGTCACTCATTAGTCTGAAAAAACATATAATATACATACACTAAATTACAGTTTTCATTTGGATAATACAAGAAACTGGAAATATCTTGACAATAAAGGTCATAAAGTGTTGATGACCATATGATAGTTTCTTATAATGTGCCTGATACAACTTCGAGTTTTGCTTGTTTAGGAAATGACGATTCCGACAACATACATACATACATATATATATATATATATATATATATATATATATATATATATATATATATATATATATATATATATATATATATATATATATATATATATATATATATCCTATGTATCTCCGGAGTTGCCTCCCGTAGACCACAAACTTTTTATATACCCCACCCCTCACTAGAATACCTGAGCGACCTGGATACAAAGTTTGACGGGTCAGACTATGTCTAATATGTTGAGTAATAGTAGACGGTATTATTTGTCACTGCTGACCGTGAATGCACATATACACAAGGTTCCCTCAGAATGTCTTTTCTGTTTGATCAGGCGGCAAAGAAGATAGTTCATCTCTAGACTGCGAAGGGAGGTTGCATGAACTGTGTGGACATCAGAGGGAATCATCTGATGTACAGTAGGAACTGCCGGCAATCAGCTGCATACAGATTTCCGAATATTGTCATGCCATTAGATTTAGACAGGTCTGGACGAGACAGTGAGAGTGACTCTGCATAACATTCCTTCACATAAGTCAAATTCACGAACAAGTCATGACATTACCCCACATTTAATTCCATTTCAAAACTTTCGTTGCAAACCATCACTCATTCGACTCAAATCAAGGGGTCGCTTTCGCTACACCAAGGCAGCAGTAGAACTAAGCAGCCCTTTTGAAGGTCATGCTGCTCACCTCAGTAGCAAGAGGATGAGACTATCAATTTTTTTTTTTTAAACATTGCCTCTCTTACCTTAACCTTGGCTAACATACCACGGCTTTCGAGGATCCTACTTAAGCCGTCGGAAATCTAAGAAGACAAATTACGCATCTCGCCACCGGTGCTTGGTACGTACGCCAACTAATGAATAGTACATCAACAAATAGACCAGATAGATGTTGTGTTTTATGTTTAATGTCATTTTCAGCACATGATAGACTACACAAGGCGGCCAATATAACTGATGGAAAACCTCGGGAAGAATCAGTGGGACACTAAAAGCTACTGGCAAGATTTCTCACATATCCAAATCTGCAGAGCCTGAGACTCGAACACAAGAGGATAGAGTTGAGATGACAATGATCGGTTAAGGCAATATATTTAGACCACTCGGCCACCTTGTGCCCCGAATGCCCATAAAGAAGTTCTACTTGGTAGAGAACTGGCCAGATTCAACACCTAGGTAACAATCGTGGGTTAAACTTGCCTCGCTAAGGAAGAACTCACTGAAGTAGCAGTTATCTACACCTTCTTCTGTAATGACCAAAAAAAAAAGAATGATATGCAGTCGCTGTTGGGTTTTTCATTACATCACAATTACTCATCAAGCTCACAAATATCCTAAAGTGCGTGAATTACAGACTCATGCAAAAAAGATTACCACTATATGGTAAAAGACATGTAAAGATCATCAGCGCTTATGTACCCACCATGACCAACCCAGAAGAGACCAAGGACAAATGTTATGGAGACCCAGAGTTTCTTATCGCAGAAGTACTGTAAGCAGACAAACGTATCCACCAAACGTTGGTAGATAGAATGCTAGAATTGGCAAAGATCATCAGACATGGCCAGTTGTCACTGGCAAAATGGCTTTCTCAAATATAAAAACGGACGCCTCTTAGGGAGGAAATGAGATAAACATAACCCCCTAATTAGCATCAGTTGTCCACCTGAAAAGATCAACACGACATCCTGGATACTCCCACCACCTCTAATCAAGAGCATCTCATCGTCAAGAAAAGTGACAGGTAGGATATCTGATTGACGAAGGCTATGAGAAGTACATAATGCTTGACTGAGAACAGGCTTATAGTCTCGAAGCTAATTATCCAGATGAAGCCTAGCAAACGACCACAAGGTAAATAAGATCCCAGAACGTTTGATATATCCACACTGAAACAGAAGAATTGAAAGGGTCGTTTATCGAAAAACTATACATTCAACTAGAAATCAACTACCAGAATATCAAGGAAAATTGTGTATCCCTCGGAGACCCTACGTTCTAAACAGAATCAAAAACCTTCGGTCCACACGTGCACATCACGATTGGTTTGATGAAAACGGTGCTGCTTTATAGAAACATATATAAGAAACATTGGCTGTAGAAGGCGTGTTTAGAAGACAATATTTCATCATCTAGACCTGTGAAAGACAAGGAAAGAAGGATAATACCAGATGATGCGAAACAGAGGAATTGATGGGTGGAGCACTTCGAAGAACTACTAAACAGACCAGCTCCTCAAGAACCGCCAGATATCCATCTTGCTGACAGCGACCAGCCGATTAACTGCAGTATACCGACCATAAAAGACATACACACAGCCATCAAACTACTCAGAAATGGCAAATCAACAGGACCAGACAGTATTCTAGCAGAGGCCTGAAAGCATACATAGAGTTCAGCGTAAAGATGTTCTACCTTCTCTTCAGCCAAATCTGAGAAGCAGAACAAGTCCCTCCCGATTGAAAAGAACGCTACCTCGTAAAGCTCCCAAAGAAAGGTGACCTCAGCTCCTGCTCCAACTACAGATGTATATTGCTGATATCCATTCCAGGCAAAGTGTTTATGTTTAATCGAGTCCTACTGAACAGTAAAAAAGACGCCGTCGACCCACTGCTTCGAGACCAACAACCTGGTTTTCTCAAACATAGATCATGCACTGACCAGACAGCAACATTGGGCATAATCTTGGAACATTCACTGGAATGGAACTCGCCGCTTTATGTCAACTTCATCGACTACGAAAAGGCATTCGACAGCATAGATAGACAGACCATCTGGAAGCTGCTGAGGTACAATATTGAGTACCAGGAAAATCACAAACATTATAAGGAACTCCTACGAGGAAATGACGTGTAGAATACTCCATGGCCGGCAACTTACCAGCGCCTTCCAAGTAAGGGCAGGAGTGAAACAATGATGTTTGTTGCCACCCTTTCTCTTTCTACCCGTGATAGACTGGATAATGAAGTGATCAACTGCCCACAAACAAAATAGTATACTGATGACCCTCTTTGCCGATGATACGTCTCTTCTCTTCCACACCCAACAACAGATGCAGGAAAAAAACCAAACGCATTGCAAAAACATCAGCAAGCACTGGTCTTAATATAAATAAAGGAAATAGCAAGATCCTGAAGGTCAACACGGCAAACTCGACATCCATCAAGCTGAAAGGTGTGGAGCTGGAAGATCTTCGCCTACCTTGGCGGCGATGGTAACAAGGAGGGTAAATAGATGAATAGATGCTGATATTAAGACCCGTATTGGCAAGGCAAGAACAGCATTCTGTCAGCTGGAACATGTCTGGTCATCCATAGAACTGACAACAAATATCAAGATCGAATGTTCAATATCATCGTTAAACCTATCCTATTTTATGGAGCTGAGACTTGGAAAACCATCACAACCATTATGAAAAGGGTCAAGAAATTCATCAAAGTTTCTGAAGAATCTTCCGAATTCGCAGGCCATACAAAAATCAGTAACGAACAACTGTGGAAACAAACACAGCAACAGACTGCAATTGAAGAAATTCTCCAACGACGCTGCAGAATGATAGGCCACATACTCCGTAAGCAAGCATCTAGTACCACCAGGTTAGCACTCACCTGGAACCAACAGGAAAAGAAAGAAGAGAGGCCGGCGAAGAAACGCCTGGCGGCGAGACCTAAAGAAGACAGGCCACACGTGGGGATAGCTGGAGAGACTTGCTCAAGACCTGGATGGCTGAAGAGATTTTGTTGGCTGACTGTGTCTCAGCAGGGTCCACAGGAGTTATTTTTGATGCTGCTGCTGCTGCTGCTGCTGATGATGATGATGATGATGATGATGATGATGATGATGATGATGATGATGATGATGATGACTTCATCATCTCAGAGGGCAATATTGACTGGCATAGAACTGTCCAATGCAAACTTAGAGAGTTGAAAGACTCAGAATTGAGAAAAAAGAAAGATGAGATTAAATCCAGCGCAGACAGGAATTATACGAAGATCGTTTATGGTGCTTTGAAGACACCGGGAACATCTCCAATATCGAGTGCTGACAGCACCACACTGCTCATAAGAATAGACAATACACTTTGAAGATGAGTAGAATACTTTAGCAACATTCTCAATCAACAGTCATCTTTCTTTGAAGAGGCAATCGATTGAATGACCCAAGTGGAAATCAACGTATTACTTACTGTTGTTTCAAAATTGACTGAAACTGAAAGCAAGTGACCTATTGTTATTTGGAAAAGCATCTGGAGCAGATGTTATACCACCAGGTGTCTACAAAGCCGAGGCTCGAACATAGCACAAACTACTTACTCTGCTCCTCCAGTTAATGTAGAATCAAGAAATTCTCCCCCAGGAGTACAAGGATACATCTAATGCCGATTTATGAAAAGGTAACAGCTGCCAGAATTCTGCTCAATTGCCTTGTGAATCATATGATCGGGACTCTAACGTTGACACTACATTAGTCAACCAGACAGAAGCCGTGACACAATCAGTCAAAGGGCAGGGGGCTTTTTGGAAAATTACGACAAACTCTAGCTGCGCTGAGAAAAGCATTATCCTGGACGACAGTGAGTCATCTAAAACATTCATTCTCACCATCGAAGTCATACGTTGTCCCAAAACAATTCAATGTGTTCTAGCTACGATTACAGATGCCTTCCCTTAATACAGACACTGGAATCAACGTTAGGTACGGTACTGACGGGAACATCTTTTATATGAAGAGACATCTCCTGGAGGTGTATATTGGTGGTCTTTTATTTGCTGACAACTGTTCCCTAAATGTCACATATGAGTCTGACATGCAACATATTATCTATCATTCTCTTGAGCTTGTAACAATTTTGGGCTCACAATCAGTATATAAAAGACTGAGGTGACGCGCAAACCTTCACCAGGAAAGCCTTCCCTAAGGACTGCCACTACAGCAAATAACAAAAACCCTACTACCAGTGGACAAGTTCGCCGGCCTCGTGCAGTCCGCATCGACGATAAAGCCAACTACAAAATTTCTAAAGCAGTTATGGTCTTTTGTTGCCAGCACACAGCTGTTTTGATAAGCGAAAGCTTCAGTCTACAAACTAAAAGTTTACAAAGCCATTATGTTTCCGAACTTGTATGCATGTAAAACCGGATAGTGTACAGAAGACATGCCAATAAACTGAGACATTTTCCTATGGGCTGCTTGAGGAAACTGATAAGGATAAGATGACAAGAAAGGGTGTCTCAGATAGGCAGGTCAGGCCACCAGAATGTCAGAAGACAACTATCAAACAAGATTTCCTGTTGCGAGCTGAGAGAAGGATAGTAATCTAATGGTGGTTGAATAAAACGCTTTACAAAAATCCCAAGAGTCATCCTTGAAAGAATTCAACACTAACCCTGCGTCATTGGACTCTACCTGAGTCATTCATACTGGAGCTACAGAATTCGAAATGAGAGGAGAATTGTAGAGACAGCGCAGAAGCGCGAGTAGAGTGCATCTCAGACATGTCCTCTATTAATCAAACAAACCCAGGTAACATCTCATATCAAGCGTGTCACTGAGAGTTCAGAGTACAAATTTATGTGATCAGCCTTCACGTACTCAAAGAATCTAAAACGTTATAGTGATGTCATGGTCATCTTCGAACTTGGAGGAGGAACAAGAACAACAGATGTAAAATTGATGCATCAAAACGTCTATGAAGTTATCTGAGGACAGTATTGGAGGGGACTGTCTATAATGTGATATTGGTGTTTAATTTCGAGGTACGGTATTGGAGGGGACTAACTATAATGTGATATTGGTGTTTAATTTGAGGTACGGTATCGGAGGGGCTGTCTATAATGTGATATTGGTGTTGAATTTCGAGGTACGGTATTGGAGGGGACTGTCTATAATGTGATATTGGTGTTTAATTTCGAGGTACGGTATTGGAGGGGACTGTCTATAATGTGATATTGGTGTTGAATTTCGAGGTACGGTATTGGAGGGGACTGTCTATAATGTGATATTGGTGTTTAATTTCGAGGTACGGTATTGGAGGGGACTGTTTATAATATAATATTGATGTTGAATTTCGAGCGTATATTATTTAAAATGCAGCATAATCTATGTTCAAAACTCGTTATTCTCCCGTACCCACTCACGTCCGTCCCCCTTGTGGTAGGGTATTTAACCTGAGCCACTGAAACGAAACAGATTTGATATTTGAAAGAAATTTAGAAAATCTGTCTTTAGTATAAAACTATAGAAAAGTACCAAAAAATGCATGATCAAAATTCAGAAATTTATATCGTATGAAGAATTTATACCAAAATATCTCACTTGAATTGCTGTCGAATTTAGATGCAAATAGCCTTGTTAACAACTTTCGAAAAGGACTTAAGGTACATGAGAATATAACCTTGGAAAGATGGTTTTCAAATTTTGGGTAATAATAAATGGTTATCAATCTGAGAGAAATACTCAGTTTGAAGAAATCACAAATTAAATATAAAAAACTGTTATATATGAGTATAATTCAGATTTTGCAATCTAATTACATTAGAAGAAATTTATGACAAAATTAAATCCATAAAAATATATAATCCAAAGACATGTGACACTGTTGTGAATCTTTCAAAGTGTAATAATCCAAATTGCATGTCATTAATATTTTAGAAATTGTGCAACACGGTACATTTTTCAGAAAAGGGGTGTAAAGGTATAAAGGTATAAAAATATCCACTGCATAAATGAGGAGGTACAGATGATTTTAATAACTATCGTGGTTTCTCAACTTTCACACAAATTATTACCAAAAGAATATCGATTTGGATCTTGATAATGATTTATTTCAGAAACAAAACAAGAAAGGTAGCTAGAGGGTACTGTATATTTTTATCTTGCATGCTTATGAACAATCTATATCTCAACGAAGTAAGGATAAAATAAGTTTGTGTCTTTGTCGTTCTTTCAACAGCATTCGATTGTTTACAACATATTCCTCTTTATTCCTTCAATAGACATGGATTGCAAAGTCATATTTTAAAATTAAAATGTCTATCTATACGAAATTAAAACCATATTTAACGACAGGACATATATTGACCTAATACTTTCATTGTTGTGTTAGTACTCGTCAGGGATGTATAATAAGCCCATCATAATGTATTTCGTACACATTAATGAATATTTTCAATTGTAAATGATATTACAAGTATTACCGAGACTTCAATATCTTCCAAAGATAAACCAATACAAATAATGCTCATGGAAAAAGAAATTAAGATGCTAGTAGCTGGAATATGGAAAAGCTAAGCAACCAAAGGCCAATGTACAAATGTGGATATGCCACTTTTCCTCTTTGATCACAATCTTTTATCATTTGTTGTATATTATTCTGAAGAAAAAAATGGTGACATGAA
Source organism: Potamilus streckersoni (assembly GCA_016746295.1). NCBI lineage: Eukaryota > Metazoa > Mollusca > Bivalvia > Unionida > Unionidae > Potamilus > Potamilus streckersoni. Next base: position 766,732 of record JAEAOA010000747.1, on the reverse strand, counting down.
TATGTACACCGCATAGAAAATGTTAAAATTAGTTACTCTAGGTGCATTCTCAATGTTGTCGAAAACTTTTAAGCATTTTGTGATAGGAGAATAAGGTTACAAAATTTGTCATTTTTACCTTATCAGATGCATAGAGTACTGGCAACAAATTGTCGGTATGGATGCATGACATCATCCAAATGCATATTATTGAATATACGTGATGAAGTAGAGAGGATCAAATATTTTGTTAACGATAGGATTCGGCTATGTATGGTTACAGTAGAATGTAAGAAATATGAAATAATACACAGCCTAGGATGTTCTTGTCCAAGACTGTATATAGAAGTAGGGAGAAGATATATTTAAAAAGATACCTTTCTCACCATCTTAAAGATGTCATTTATGAAAGAGAAAATGAATTTTAATGTATTGCGAAAAATTCATTAAATATATATGTTATAATGCATATCTATTTCACAACATTTGCATAGCAAAGGCATAGCGAAGTATCAAGCTATGGCTGCATATTGTTATCGTTCATTTCAAATAGGAGAAAATACTGACATGTGTACCTGATAGAAAATTATATAAATATATGTGTAGTAGTAGTAGTAGTAGTAGTAGTAGTAGTAGTAGTAGTAGTAGTAGTATGTAGGCTGTATCAATGATATACCACAAGATGCATAAATTTTATATTGTAAGGAAATGAGGCTTGCTAGGTTTTCTTTTAATGAAATGTATACAACGAGTGGTATATCATTGATACAGCGTACATACTTCACATGCATTGTATTTATATCACATATAAATGCATATATTATCCCTTTGAATGGAGTTAGATATGCTCTGGGCAACTGGATACTGACCGAGTGAACTCCTCACATCCCTGTGCGTTTGTCCACTACAAAATGCAGTTCTATGCCTTTTCTTGTTGTTCACAATCATATTTGCAAATTGATAAGTTGATTGTTTTCTTTTTCTACGTTTATTCACATTGATTAAATCAATATAAGTCACACTTATGATTTAAACATGAAAGATTTTTAATGAAGAAAATAGAGCACTACAAACGCGTTAGCTGTTTTGTGTACACAATGAACGCTCAGGCATTCACAAACTGACGTATGGAAATTAGCGTGGAATGGAAACTAAGCGAAATGTTGAACCAACAAGAGGTAAGTAAAACATTTTAATATATTTACAGTTGATCTAACTCATTATTCTGCTTTAATTAACATTATGATCATAAATCTCTCTCTCTCTCTCTCTCTCTCTCTCTCTCTCTCTCTCTCTCTCTCTCTCTCTCTCTCTCTCTCTCTCTCTCTCTCTCTCTCTCTCTCTCTCTCTCTCTCTCTCTCTCTTACATTAACAAGTTCCCTGTTCCATTGTTAACTCTAACGAATCTTCAGTAGTCAACTTCAACTTCTGAGTGCAATATGTTACTCAATACTTTGCAAATTGTATTGAAGAAAATTACTATTGCACATAAAAACTACAAGGCGCCGATCTTCTTCATCTGTATAGACTTCATCTTCATGTTCTTAAATGTTTTCATCTTCCAGATCTTCAACTTTATGGACTCCATCTTTGTTGTCTATATTTTCGTCATCTTCTTCATCTTCCTGATCTTCATGTAGTCATCAAGTTTGATTAAAGTACACGAACCCACAAGGATGTAGCGTTGTTATTTCTCCCCTAGATACTTCTACAATGGCGCCAACCGGAGGACACGAATGGCTTACAAATATGTAATCAAATATCATTTAAACAAACGATTTATTTTTGGTATCTAAAACTTCACCAGAAAATATTTACGCCCATTGCGAACATAGTATTCAAACTATCAAAGTCATTCATACAGACCATAGTGGTTATTTATACAAACCATAGTGGTCGTTTATGCAAAATAGTGATAATTTTTTCAAATCATAATGGTCATTTGTTTAAATATAGCGTTCACTTATTTAAACCATATTGTTCATTTATTCAACCATAGTGGTCATTTGTTCAAAATATAGTGGCAATTTATTCAAACCAAAGTGGTCATTTATTCAAACCACACTGATCATTTATTTAAACCATAGTGGTCATTTATTCAATCCATATGGTCATTTATTGAAACCAATGTGGTCATTTATTCAAACCATAGTGGTCACGAATGTTAAGGATGAGTAGCCTCAACTATGCAAACTACGTGTTAAGGAGATATTCATAAAAAATAAATCTGGATCTATTAGAATTTCAAATTTGTGATGAAGTTTGAAAACTTAAACAAAATCTGCAAATTATTAACTATTGTAATTACAGCAGTGTAATTTGTGTACAAGCCATAGTGGTCATTAAGAATTATCAGCCAGAATTAATTACAATTTGTATTTTTTGTTGTGCTCATTTGAAGTCATTCGACCAAAATACGCTATGCAATGGCCAAACAAGTCACATAAATCGTAAGTAGGGTTTATACACAGTCGCGTGAAACGGGTAATCTTCGCACAGGCAGCAACGAGTGAAGGTGTTTAGCGGATTGTCTCCCTGGCTTACGACAAAGCACTAAAACCGGCGATAGCTCTTAGCAAATACTAGAAAAGCATCCCACTACTTTTATTGTCCGTATTAGCAAGTACCCTGTACGAGCATCCGACCTCGATTATTGTCGGTAATTAGCAAATACCCTGTACCAGCATCCGATCTCTTTTATTGTCGGTAATTAGCTGGATAAATCAGACAATATAATATAACGTTTTTAATGAGATTTTCGATATATTTAAAATTTTATTTCGGAGGATGTCGAGAAATGTGAATGTTTATCATTTATTAGAACTGTATTAAACGCGTGGTTTGAGTGGCGTTGCTATATGTTTTCTTCTTATAGTTTGAAGAAGTGTTTGGAACCTATAAATATTATGAAAACATTTTGACAGTCAAGTAACGTAGCCCTCATTATCTCAGCTTATCATTTTATGTGTAGTCTTGTTTCCATTTAGTCATTTTTTCCAATGTATAAACTATATCGTTGCATTTAGGTAAATTTTAACCTGTGTAATTTCTTTTAGAAAATGCATTGGGTTTTTTTTATATAAAAAAAAATAAAGAATAAAAGCAAATCATGAGAGTGTTGGTTTTAACTGGTGTTTAAATATGTTATTGGCTATATTATGCCGAGTAAATGTCGCCTATGTGCATAACCCAAAACCACACCCAGGGAACCGATCCAGGTTGGCCTATGTTGATATCGAGTTCTATTATCACAAATCCGAAGATAACAGTGCTACCGAGACTCACAAAGAAAGAAACTAGTTTATTATTATTATTATATATATATATATATATATATATATATATATATATATATATATATATATATATATATATATATATATATATATATATATATATATATATATATATAACATTTAAGATGAACCCGGTTCCAGATGTTTAGATGTCTATAAAGCTACCAAAGTTGAGTTTTATACCAAACAAAACAACCAAGATTAACTCCGCTTCTAGATGTTTAGGATAGGTCTAACTACCTGTAACTATTTATAGGCCTATAACAAACAAACAGGAAATTACGATAGATTACTGGAGCTGAACATACCAGTGTATACAACGAGCACTGAATCATACGGCATTTGCTGTTATCTACCCAAACAATAATGTTTACACCTCAATTCAAATACAAAGTAAGAAGTCTTGTTTTGGTTTTGTTGTTTTAGTTTGTGTTGTTGTTGTTGTTATTTGTGGTTTGGGTGGGGTTTTGGGGGTATTTTGTTGTTGTTTTTTATTTTGGTCTGGACTAATAAAAGGCTAAACACTAATGCGAAAAGTCTTTTTTACAGATTCCACGCTAAACAAAACCACCGTACCATGAATGGTACAGATACCACCACCACCCATCACCACGTTTAGTAGTACCCTATGTTACTGCTAACAGGGCAGGCCTAATTCTGAGTAGCAATGTCAAACGGGTCGCAGTGACCTAGACCACTGTGCTTTTACATTAAAAGCAATTTTCTTTCTTAGCTTCAATCATTACCATTTATGATGAAGTTTGTGGAGAAAAATATGGCGTAGACAATAAGTATATATATATATATATATATATATATATATATATATATATATATATATATATATATATATATATATATATATATATATATATATATATATATATATATACTTTTTAATCTACTTGTTCAAATATTCATATCTGAGTTCATATCCAAAAGTAAAGTAATGTACCATGTTTGCTACTAGTTTGTGGGTTAAAATTAGCATTATTTGACAAACTTTTGCATTTGCTTCCATGAATTTTTGACCTACCCATCACCAAATCGGTAGCTTTCTTTTCTGCAACATGTGCAAACTATCGTAATTGTTTAATAATGGTAATTGGCCAAAATTATTTTGCAAATAAAAGCCATTTGCCGATGGGAAAAATGGGGTACTTTCCTTTTTCACCACCCATATATCCCACCCACCCCCACCCCCCAAAAAAACAGAGCAACTGGGAAAATTGAGCACAGAATAATCGGATCGTTTCCTCTAATAACTTAATTTTCCATAATAACTGTATTTTACAGTTAAATGGTTAACATTTTTGTCCAGGAAATACTTAAAATGCAGGCGCTTCGGGATGGGTGAGTCTTTATCTGGGTCCTTACAAGAGGTTCCGTCCCAATTTCATCTTGCCTAATTGATAGCCCAGCACCACCACGTAGTAATAAGTTTTGCCCAGATGTATGGTGAAAAACGAACATTATTGTTTTTGCTTGAGTAGTCACTGTGATATTGACCCGTTGATCCAATCTTCAATAGTATCGCCCTCGCTATATTATTAGGACTAACCATCTACACAGTTCGGGCCGTGTATTTTATACAAACGTTAAGTGTGTGGTGCTCTCAGAAACCCTTTTCATTATTATTTATTTTTGTAATTACACTTACCTTGACATTGGCACCATTTCACCCTAAAATCGATCGATTCATCGTTATTCCCAACTTAAGCTATTCAAACTCAAAAAGTAGCAAAACTTACAGATGTTGCCGCCGTTACCGAAAAGTGACTACTGGTGTCGCGCTTTTCAATTATCAGAAATATGAGAAGAAAGCTTATTAATATTTACTACACCTGTATACTTCACAGGTAATAGTTTTGATTAAAAAATTTACCGCGTAAGCTTTACCTAGACGCAACTCAGCCTGTCAGACGGTGCATTCAACATAATACACAACTTTTTGACCGAACTCAAGTCGGCGAAGACATAGATCATCATTACTTTACCCTGACACAACTCAATCAGTCTGTCAATAACTATAAGGAATATAATGCACTGCCTGACCCAGTTCAGGTAGTCCGTCCCCGTATTAAACTAGACACAACTCATTCAAAGTACATTCAAATTAATGTGCCCCAACCCCATAGGCGGGGAGTAATCTTAAGCACTCGCCTTTACCCATCACTGCCATCTCACATCTGTCCGCGTGGTGTTTTGATGTAGGAGTGTAAAAAAAAAAAAAAATTCTGTAGTTCCCCGTGGGTCGTTGGTTTTTCTCGAGGTTTTCCCGGGTGCTTTCTCCACCAGCCATACTGACCGCGACGATAGCCCATTTTTGTATGTGCTGAAAATGGCTTTAAGCCAACAATAATAATACTTTTACTTTGACAGAGCTCGGGTTTGCGACTGAATTGAGCAAAATGCTTTACCGTGACTCAGCCGATTCATTCGGTCTCTGTATTGTTGTTGTTATTATTATTATTATTGCTGTTGTTGTTGTTATGGGGTTTATCGAAATTTTTAAGCACAAGATAGGCTATATACACGGCTGCCAGTATAAATGGTGGAGAAAGAACCCAGGTAAAGCCAGGAAAGAACTACCGACCCACAAGAAGCTACTGGCAAGCTTTCTCACGTACCCACATTGGCGGAGGCCCTTGTATTAAATATAATGTTTTAGCATGAAACAACCCAGTAGGTAAGTCACTACATGGAACTTATTGGTTTAAGTTGACACAGCTAAGTCAGTCACATTAATATACACTGAACTTTATATTTTACATTGACACGTCTCAGTCACCACACTGAACAAAGCGTTGTAATGAAATTTAAGTTAAAAACCCATGTATTCACCGTTTAACTTATGCATATTACTGAAACTACATAACATAAACATGTAATTTATCTTCGATTGAACAAGTTAAAAAGGAATATATGTTTTCTTAAGTCAGGAATTAACATTAAATCCTAGGTACTTGTTTATGCAAATATACGCCATAACTATACTTCATAACAGTACATATGCGTCGATGATTCACAAAGATTTTCATACCATCTGTGCTGTTTAAAATTAATTAAAATTTTCTTCAGTTTTTATGTAATTTTATTCTTGTTGCTAGCAACAAATAAAGGTGATATGTCGAATAAGAGGAAAGCAAAGTCTGAAAATCGCTTTAAAGGTCGAGAAAGCCGAAATTCTTAAGCACACTGTCGATCGTTAATTTATTGGATGGGTAATGAACGGATGATGTTCTGTTGGAGCACATTGCAGTTAAAGAATTCAACGTGGTTAGTGTCAGTTTAAAGAGCACAATAAGCTTATCAATACATTTCTAGATGTTTAAAGCTATTTACATATGTTAATTGTTCGGATTTATAGACAAATTAGACGTGGTATAAACAGGGAAGATAAACATGTCCATACAAAATTTTCATCATTTCTGGTTGACTGGATAGACTGAAAAAATCAGACAAAGAACTGCCTACATGTATTTTGATACGACAAAGGCCACAGCCATCATGTTAGGAGAACTCGAAACTACTTGGACGAGTTTACCAATATATATGGCGAAATAAAAATGCCGATAAACAACTCTAGTCGAAGTTAATAATAAAGTATTTGAAAGATTTTATGGCTACATATGCAAATATCAAATACGTTTAAATTTGAATTGGCTATCAATCTAACCAGTTAGTATAACTAAATTTAAAATATTGTACTTTTGCGAAAACCACGTTTTATTTTCCAAACACCTGATTATAGACCCTGACAGTGATTAATTAATGACCTTCATATCGTGCATACATGAATTAGAAATGAAAAGTCTTGTTCACGCTAGAGGTTAAGCGTAAGGACATTTTTATTTCATAAATTAAAAATAAAACTTAAAGAACTCTTGCAACAAAGGTAACATTTGCACATAATAAATAACTCTCAATCGATCGATCGATCGAACGAACGAATGAAAATTAAGTAACACCTGAGGCAAAGATATGACTGACATTTCTAAAGAGTTAACATTTATAAGCGAGCATATTTAAGCATGCACAGGGCCAGATTAAAGAAAAGGGGACGTAAGGAGCACGTGCCACAAGTTCCCGTGGATAAAATTACATGTGTGTCAATAATCCATGTATAGTCTGAACCATTTAATCGGTAGCCTAATATAGCAATAATAATTATACACACATACAATACGATTTAAGCACTGCTTTCAGTGTGTATCTGCACATTGGTAATGTCCTTCATTTTAAGTGCCCCGGGCCTCCCAAAACCTTTGATCCGGCCATGAACATTCAGTTAATTATATTTCTTCTAATTAATTGTTGAAAATCAAAACATAATCATTGGTTGGTGTTCCACAATGCAAGTTGCAGAACACTGGATGTTATCTCATAACCATGAGAAATTAAAACGCACTGCGGTAGCAATTCAGCGACTCTATGTTTGATGCCATATTCCGCCATCCCTGTAGCTCATCTAAGGTTGAGAGTCTCTTTGACCATGCAAGATCACACTACGCCAGCATCTGTACCAAAGAAACCTAGCTTGTATAAGCTGGAAGCACGTTTTAATCAATCCACTTAAATAAAATAATATTTAAACATTAAGCAAGAACTTTAAAAACATTTTTGAAGTATGTCTAGTTTTCATGTTCTTGTATTTATGATCTAGTAAAGTTTTTTTTCGGGAGATGGGGGTAAAAACATGTAGTGGTCATTATTGTGTTTAACTGATATAGGTCAAAACATGTTTAGAGGTTTAAAGGTGAAATAGGAGGGTTGCCCATCCTTGCCTCTATGTATGGGCGCTCACATCACTATGGCAAAAAGAAAATGATTAAATATAAAAGCACTGATATCCTCCCCCAGTAGTCAAAGACTTTTATCTTCCTTTATTCAACGTATTTAACCGTCATGGCGTTACCCGGATACGTAGAGGTGACTAAGACAACAGGTCAAGTAAAACTGAATTAACCAATGAAGACACGAATTTGCCGTCGAGTCCACACCTGACACAGTGCATTAATTTCTCACTATCATTCAAGGTTAAATTATTGCCAGAATTAAATACTAAAACATTTTAATTATTTGACTAAGTTCTACATTCACCTAGATCTGCATTCACCTATGTGAAATTGTGCATTGTTCATATATATCACAACCTATGCTTTTCTATACTGCTGTCTGACGCACTGTCTTATGAAGTCTTGTGATTGTAGTTGGATCATGTAATTGCACTTCTGAGAAAGACCTGTGGGTTTTTAAGTTTATCGAACAATTCGCAACATCCACATTTTGTACTTCAATCGTACTCTTTGACTCGACATTCCCTTCGCTTTCAAAGACGCCTCTCAAATCGCATTTATTATTATATTGTACTTTGTCATTATCCTTTTGACATGTTTGACTCAGATAATCGAGTCTCCCTTTAAATGCATTATGATCATCATTACTTGCTCTGAATAAGTTAGAATTAGATAAGGATGTTGAAAAGGGTCCAAATGATGCGGGAAGACTCAATCGTCTGCTCTTTCTCTGCCCTTGTTTCGGAGTCAAATCCAAAGCATTATTTACTCGAATGAATTCCTTGTTTGCCTCTTTAGATATAGATCCTACTGTGGTTCCATCTAATGTTGTTTCACGTCTTGAATTTTCGTCTTGATTGTTGTCATCAGTTTCATTATTTTTTTCTACAACATTGTATTCGGTCTTTCTATGTAACGACGTGTCGACTACCATGTTTCCACTATGATTGTCTCTGTCTTCTGCTATATTTTCTACCTTGGTATTATTGCACTTAGTATGATTCGCAGACGTGCTCGTAATCTTCGGGGAATCATTATCCTTATTTAAGTGATAATTTCCATTTCCGATGACAGTTTCCTTTAAAATAGGTCTAGATCTATCGCTCACATTTTCAAGACTGACAGAGCTGAATTGTCGTAAAACAGCGTGCATCGGACTTGGGTAGTTACAAATGGCCGACGTACTTTGAAAGAAACGTGGATTTGTTTTATGATGGGTAAGAACTGTTTCGCATCGAAAACTAGACCGTCTCAATCTCATCTGCATCTCTGCAGCTTTTCTAATGTTGTCTCCCTTTATATTCACAGATTTAGATAATTCTGGCGCATCACTACTTCCAGAATATGAAAAGTTCTCTTCGTCGAATACAGTTTCCTCTGTTTCTTTCACGTTGCCAATGACAGCTTGGGTCGAGTTTAACTCTTGGGAACTGTTTATTAACACCGATCTATTTCTTACACTAGGGCTATGTGTGTCCTTGGAAAGACTTGTCTTATATGGGCTGTAAGAAACGCGATTTTTGAGAGAGTCTTGCACAGGCTCGTCTTGCTTCTCTTCTGCTTCAATACTAGACGTACTTTCTTCTGAAATATCTGACAATTTAGATGTGGAAAAACATCTAAATGCTGTCCCCGGCAAATAAAGTCTCTGAAAAAGAGAAAATAACTCTTAGATTCTTAAAAAATATGATTGTTTTATAAGCTAGTGAAAGACATTTTCACATGATCACAGGATAAATTACTACTTATTACAAAGAATGGCATCTACTTGTAAGAGGACTTTCCACTGTCATCTTCCAATTTTGCCCATGAACAAGATTAAAATTTCTTTATCTGACGTAAGTAACTGAATTATCATGCTTTCCAGGTCAGTAATAATTACTGCATATTTAATTATTACAATATTTTTTTCTTCAGAAAATTGCAGACAATTTTCTGGTTATGTATGACCTTTACTTTCAAATATGAAGATAAAAACGAGAAAAGTTTACCATATGACAATTTTGTCCACAAACTTTATTGCAATGTCATGGTATGCTTTCCATGTTTATTGGTTAATCTAGTTTCTGTAAGCATTCGCAAGCAGTGACGTGATATTTGAAGCGGTTATCTGTCATTATTCAGAGCAGTCGCAGTGCGAAGTGGTAACCATAAGCGAGATTCGTGACCGTTTGTGTGCGGGTTCCAATTCTATTCATACGGGTCGGCAGTCGTCCTGAGTATCTGGTCACTCAAAATGTTACGCAGCGCGATATAACCTATAAAGTGTTGATGTGGCGAGTACACACGAATCAATCGGTTCAATCAGCCCCTCTTCCTGTTTCTTTGCCACCACAACCACCCAACCCTTGGTATTCCTTATCCCAATTATAAAACAGTAGGATTTTTATCTTTTTTTTTCAATATTCGCTTGGATGTCTCTCGCATTTCACCTCTAAACATGGGTTTGCCTACATCCGTAAAACGTTATCGCTGACCGCTACATGTTTGCCCCCTCCCCCATCATGCGGGTGTCCCCGAATACATGTAAAAGGTTTCCACTAACAGTATAACCTGTACCTCAAATTTTGAGTGAATCTTTACTGAAACATTTACACTATATGGGTTAAAATTTAAGTAAAACTGATTTATGCCTTTCTCTATCAAACCTATGTAGGTTGGTTTCTGGTTATACGCCACTGACACTGATTCGGATCCAAGCAACAATGAGATATAGATGCAATGATCATCCTACAAAGCAAAGACTACGCCAATAATGGCTATACATAATCGGATAATCGGACGGCACTTTACGGTCGCATTGAAGACCTGGTTTCAATGGTTTTGTATGTACTAAACGATGTACTAAACGATCCCCGCACTTTTGTGTTTATCTATAATCAATTGCAAGGTACTGCCATAATATGTTTTTATTTCTCTCTTCATAGAGATTTTTTTAACATTTGTACGTTATTTCTACACATTTACACTGACATAATTCTTGCCACATGGTGATGTTTATGATACAAGATATAATATCGCCTATTCAGACATGTTCAGTGATATATGCAAATAGCATAACAGTATATTCTATAGGTGTTCATGAGTCGTTCAGGGGACTATCACGATTTTAAAACAATATCCTCTCTCTCTCTCTCTCTCTCTCTCTCTCTCTCTCTCTCTCTCTCTCTCTCTCTCTCTCTCTCTCTCTCTCTCTCTCTCTCTCTCTCTCTCTCTCTCTCTCTCTCTCTCTCATCAAAAGTGACATTTTAACACGCTAATATAAGCAGGAAGAAATGCTTCCACAAGGATCTTTACCTTTCCTCCTATAATACAAATATATACATAGAAACCGTGGGAATTTAAAAATTCATTATTAATTCTTGAACTGTTGAAGCTCGTATAAATATTCAAAGAGATTTAAATAAAATCAAACCGAAGGCGCTGAGCTTTGTAAAAAGTGGCACTTGAGATATGATAATAGCGTAATAATTATGAACGCGTGACCACGAAAATAAAATCCTTTAAGACGAGAAGACTGTGACACGGCCTGATCAGTACAAATGAAACCGATCTGAACAGATATTACAAACTGATAATATAACCAACAATCACCCTTAACCGGACCGGTGGAAGAGAAATTTTTTAATTATAACAAAGGGTAGACTTTTCATCATAAATTATCTCTAACAAATGAAGGAGTAAATATAAATCTGGTCTTTTTTTTTTAAATAAAAATATTTGTTCTGTTTGAATCCGTTTATAAAAAATGACATAAAGTAACAAAACGTTCGCGCGCATGTGTGTCTGTGTGTGTGTGTGTGTGTGTGTGTGTGTGTGTGTGTGTGTGTGACTTAGATTTTTAACGTAGCTTTAACAAGTTTTCAGTCATATCGCTACGGCGTATGCAGTGTGACAGTTTATAGTAATATTTAGCACTGAGGCATCATGCCACAGACATGTAGCATGATGTCCCACCCAGTCACATTATCCTGACACCAGGTCGACCAGTCCTAAAACTAACCTCTTAATGCTAAGCGCCAAGCGAGGCAGCAGTTAGTACCATTTTTAAAAGTCTTTGGTATGTCTTGGCCGAGGTTCGAACCCACAAACTCCTGCATACGAGACGGACGCTCTATCTCTACCTCTAGCGGTCAAACGGCATAAAGTAACAAACGACATAAAGTAATAAACGACATAAGTAACAAACGACATAAAGTAATAAACGACATAAAGTTACAAACGACATAAAGTAACAAAATATGCACGCTATCATAAAAAATTTATGCTTTGAAAACTAATGAATAAAATGTAGGAGAGATGAAATAAATGGTACACTTTCGATCTATTTATGCAAAAAAGAAAGTCTGCCTCAAATAAGACATTTAAAGATTGTTTGACACGTGCGATTTTGTACCGATAGCTGTACACAAATATCAGAATTGCACACCATTGAATATACTAAAATAATGTGGTTATTTATGTGGTTAGTCTGAAAAAATCTCATATTTGGTATTATACAATAATAATGGTCAGGCACGGCGTCTGCTCAATGAAACGTTGCCGGCAACTATCAGGAATGAGTAAGATCTCTCAAACTTCATTTTTAATCTTCAAAATCGTTCTTTTTGTTTTATGAAAGCTTTCATCTCTAAGCCACGTCTAATCGCTATAACGATTATAATACATCATAATATTTTAAAACGGAGTGTCCTATTGGCAAAACAGATGGTCCAAGTGATTGGCAGACCGAGTTCATGTTCCTGCATACATAATCTAGTGTTCATATAACATGGTCAAAGAGTTTGGTATACCGAGTTCATGTTCCAACATGCATAATCTAGTGTTCATATAACATGGTTAAATAGCTTGGTAGACCTAGTTCGTGTTCTACATCCATAATATAGTGTTCATATAACACAGTCAAAGTCCTTAGCAGACTGAGTTTATGTTCCAACATGCATAATCTAGTGTTCATATAACATGGACAAAGAGCTTGGTAGACCGAGTTTATGTTCCTACATGCATAATCTAGTGTTCATATAACATGGACAAAGAGCTTGGTAGACCGAGTTTATGTTCCTACATGTATAATATATCGTTCATATATAACATGGTCAAAGTGCTTGGCAGACCGAGTTCATGATCCTACAAGCATAATCTAGTGTTCATATAACATGGTCAAAGTGCTTGGCAGACCGAGTTCATGTTCCTACATGCATAAACTAGTGTTTATATAACATGGTCAAAGAGCTTGGTAGACCGAGTTCATGTTCCTTTATGCATAATCTAGTGTTCATATAACATGGTCAAAGTGCTTGGCAGACCGAGTTCGTGTTCCTACTTGCATAATCTAGTGTTCATATAACATGGACAAAGAGCTTGGTAGACCGAGTTCATGTTCCTACATGCATAATCTAGAGTTCATATAGCATGGTCAAAGTGCTTGGCAGACCGAGTTCGTGTTCCTACATGCATAACCTAGTGTTCATATAACATGGTCAAAATGCTTGGCAGACCGAGTTCATGTTCCTACATGCATAACCTAGTGTTCATATAACATGGACAAAGAGCTTGGTAGACCGAGTTCATGTTCCTACATGCATAATCTAGTGCTCAAATGACGTGGTCAAAGTGCTTGGCAGACAGAGTTCATGTTCCTTCAAGCATAATCTAATGCTCATATAACATGGTCAAAGAGTTTGGTATACCGAGTTCATGTTCATACATGAATAATCTAGTGTTCATATAACATCTACACAGAGCTTGGTAGACCGAGTTCAAATAACTACATGCATAATCTAGTGTTCATATAACATGGTCAAAGAGCTTGCTAGACCGAGTTCGTGTTCTAAATGCATAATCTAGTCTTCATATTACACAATCAAAGTGCTTGGCAGACCGAGTTCATATTCCTACATGCATAATCTAGTGTACATATAACATGGACAAAGAGCTTGGCAGACCGAGTTCGTGTTCTACATGCATAATATAGTGTTCATATAACATTGTCAAAGAGCTTGTTTGACCGAGTTCATGTTCCTACATGCATAATCTAGTGTTCATATAACACAAAGTGCTTGGTAGACCGAGTTCATGTTCCTACATGCATAATTTAGTGTTCCTATAACATGGTCAAAGAGCTTGGTAGACCGAGTTCGTGTTCTACATGCATAATCTAGTGTTCATCTAACATGGTCGAAGAGATTGGCAGACCGAGATCATGTTCTACATGCATAATCTAGTGTTCATATAACACAAAGTGCTTGGCAGACGAATTTATGTTCCTACATGCATAATCTAGTGTTTATATAACATGGTCAAAGAGCCCGAGTTTATGTTCCTACATGCATAATCTAGTGTTCATATAACACAGTCAAAGTGCTTGGCAGACCAAGTTTATGTTCCTACATGCAGAATCTAGTGTTCATATAACATGGTCAAAGAGATTGGTAGACCGATTTCATGTTTCTACATACATAACCTAGTGTTCATATAACATGGTGAAGTACTTGGTAGACCGAGTTCATGTTTCTAGATACATAACCTAGTGTTCATATAATACAGTTAAAATGCTTGGAAAACCGAGTTCATGTTCCTACATGCATAAACTAGTGTTCATATAACATGGACAAAGAGCTTGGTAGACCGAGTTCATGTTCCTACATGTATAATATAGTGTTCATATAACATGGTCAAAGTGCTTGGCAGACTGAGTTCATGTTCCTACATGCATAAACTAGTGTTCATATAACGTGGTCAAAGAGATTGGTAGACCGAGTTCATGTTCCTACATGCATAATCTAGTGTTCATATAACACAGACAAAGTGCTTGGCAGACCGAGTTCATGTTCCTACATGCATAATCTAGTGTTCATATAACATGGAACAAAGAGCTTGGTAGACCGAGTTTGTGTTTCTACATACATATCCTAGCGTTCATATAATACGGATAAAGTGCTTGGTCGACCGAGTTCATGTTCATACATGAATAATCTAGTGTTCATATAACATGGTCAAAGAGTTTGGCAGACCGAGATAATGTTTCTACATTCATAATATAGTGTTCATATAACATGGTCAAAGAGATTGGTAGACCGAGTTCATGTTTCTACATACATAACCTAGTGTTCATATAACATGGACAAAGAGCATGGTAGACCGAGTTTATGTTCCTACATGTATAATATAGTGTTCATATATAACATCGTCCAAATGATTGGCAGACTGAGTTCATGTTCCTACATGCATAATCTAGTGTTCATAAAATATTGACAAAGAGCTTGGTAGACTGAGTTTATGTTCCTACATGTATAATATAGTGTTCATATATAACATGGTCAAAGTGCTTGGCAGACCGAGTTCATGTTCCTACATGCATAATCTTGTGTTCATATAACATGGTCAAAGAGCTTGGTAGACCGAGTTTATGTTCCTACATGCATAATCTAGTGTTCATATAACACAAAGTGCTTGGCAGACCGAGTTCATGTTTCAACATTCATAATCTAGTGTTCATATAACATGGTCAAAGAGATTAGTAGACCGAGTTCATGTTTCTACATACATAACCTAGTATTCATATAACATGGTAAAAAAAAGCTTGGTAAGCCGAATTCATTTTTCTACATGCATAACCTAGTGTTCATATAACACATTCAAAGTGCTTGGCAGACCGAGTTCATGTTCCTACATGCATAATCTAGTGTTTTATATAACATGGGCAAACAGCTTGGTAGACCGAGTTTATGTTCCTACATGTATAATCTAGTGTTCATATAACATGGTCAAAGTGCTTGGCAGACTGAGTTCATGTTCCTACATGTATAACCTAATGTATATATGAAATGGTCAAAGAGCATGGAAGACCGAGATCATGTTCCTACATGCATAACCTAGTGTTGATATAACATGGTCAAAGTGCTTGGCAGACCGAGTTCATGTTCCTACATGCATAATCTAGTGTTCATATAACACAGTCAAAGTGCTTGGCAAACCGAGTTCTCGTTCCTACATGCATAATCTAGTGTTCATATAACATGGACAAAGAGCTTGGTAGACCGAGTTTGAGTTCTACATGCATAATCTAGTGTTCATATAACATGGTTGAAGAGCTTGGCAGACCGAGTTCATGTTCATACATGATTAATTTAGTATTCATATAACATGGTCAAAGAGCATGGTAGACCGAGTTTATGTTCCTACATGTATAATATAGTGTTCATATATAACATCGTCAAAATGCTTGGCAGACTGAGTTCATGTTCCTACATGCATAATCTAGTGCTCATATAACATGGACAAAGAGCTTGGTAGACTGAATCTATGTTCCTGCATGCATAATTTTGTGTTCATATAATATAGTCAATGTGCTTGGATGGACCGAGTTCATGTTCCTACATGCATAACCTAGTGTTCATATAACATGGTCAAAGAGATTGGTAGACCGTGTTCATGTTTCTACATACATAACCTAGTGTTCATATAACACAGTCAAAGTGCTTGGCAGACCGAGTTCATGTTCCTACATGCATAATTTAGTGCTCATATAACATGGACAAAGAGCTTGGTAGTCCGAGTTTGTTTCTACATACATAACCTAGTGTTCATATAACAGGGTCAAATAGCTTGGTAGACCGAGTTTATGTTCCTACATGCATAACCTAGTGTTTTTATAACATGGTCAAAGAGCTTGGCAGATAGAGTTCATTTTTCTACATACATAACCTAGTGTTCATATAACACAGTCAAAGTGCTCGGCAGACCGAGTTCATGTTCCTACATGCATAATTTATTGTTCATATGACATGGTCAAAATGCTTGGCAGACTGAGTTCATGTTCCTACATGCATAACCTAGTGTTTATATAACATGGTTGGAGAGCTTGGTAGACCGAGTTCATGTTCCTACATGCATAATCTAGTGTTCATATAACACAGTCAAAGTGCTTGGCAGACCGAGTTCATGTTCCTACATGCATAATCTAGTGTTCATATAACACAGTCAAAGTGCTTGGCAGACCGAGTTCATGTTCCTACATGCATAATCTAGTGTTCATATAACATGGACAAAGAGCTTGGCAGACCGAGTTCATGTTTCTACATACATAACCTAGTGTTCATATAACATGGTCAAAGAGCTTGGTAGTCCGAGTTTGTTTCTACATACATAACCTAGTGTTCATATAACATGTTCAAATAGCTTGGTAGACCGAGTTCATGTTTTTACATGCATAACCTAGTGTTTTTATAACATGGTCAAAGAGCTTGGCAGACCGAGTTCATGTTTCTACATGCATAACCTAGTGTTTATATAACATGGTCAAAGAGCTTGGTATACCGAGTTCATGTTCCTACATGCATAACCTAGTGTTTATATAACATGGTCAAAAAGCTTGATAGACCGAGTTCATGTTTCTACATACATAACCTAGCGTTCATATAACACAGTCAAAGTGCTTGGCAGACCGAGTTCATGTTCCTACATGCATAATTTATTGTTCATATGACATGGTCAAAGTGCTTGGCAGACTGAGTTCATGTTCCTACATGTATAACCTAGTGTTTATATAACATGGTCAAAGAGCTTGGTAGACCGAGTTCATGTTCCTACATGCATAACCTAGTGTTTATATAACATGGCCAAAGAGCTTGGTAGACCGAGTTCATGTTCCTACATGCATAACCTAGTGTTTATATAACATGGTCGGAGAGCTTGGTAGACCGAGTTCATGTTCCTACATGCATAATCTAGTGTTCATATAACACAGTCAAAGTGCTTGGCAGACCGAGTTCATGTTCCTACATGCATAATCTAGTGTTCATATAACATGGACAAAGAGCTTTGTAGACCGAGTTCATGTTTCTACATACATAACCTAGTGTTCATATAACATGGTCAAAGAGCTTGGTAGACCGAGTTCATTTTTCTACATACCTATCCTAGTGTTCATTTAACACGAAAAAGTGCTTGGTAGACCGAGTTCATGTTCATACATGAATAATCTAGTGTTCATATAACATGGTCAAAGAGCTTGATAGACCGAGTTCATGTTTCTACATACATAACCTAGTGTTCATATAACATGGTCAAAGAGCTTGACAGACCGAGTTCATGTTCATACATGCATTATCTAGTGTTCGTATAACACCACAGAATTTCGTGATTACTCTCCATGTGTCCGCTATCTTTTGTATGCTCCCTTCGTAACAAATGTGAGATGAGACTGATTCCAATGTACAACTGAAAGATTGTCAGAATCCGCGCGTCTTTAAAAAGCCATATGTATTGATGTTCTTGTGGGTTTAACGCCATTTTTCTCCACACAATAGACTATACATGGCGGCCAGTGCAATTATGGTGGCGCTCTACAGTTTCGTATTTAGCATAGGGTTAAAATTTTAAAGAAAAAGAGTTTCCCCGGGTTGCCTCACTAGTTATACTGGTTATTTAAAAGAGACTTTGTATATCTTAGGTGTTGTTCAAAGAACCTTTAATTCCCTTTATTTTGATGTATGATTGATGGGTGTAATATGGGTTAGAGAATATACAGCTTGGCCTTACTCCAGATGTGCACCTTTCAAAAACGTGCTAGCTCTACTTGCTCATTTTCACTTCTCCAACTTCAGAAGTAAATTGTAAAAAAAGAGCCGATAACTTTTTTTACATTTTATGTATTTGGTAATTCAGTCATTGCACTTTTAGAAGCTGGTATTATCTAGTTTGGCAAAATTCATTTTCCATATTTTAATAGCTGCCAAGAATAGTGTACTTTAGACAAATTTAGGTTGATTTTTGGAGCACAAGGGAGCAGTCATTTTAGTTAGCAGTGTCCCAAGATCATTTAAAATTTCCAAAAGTACAATATCCAAAGAAATTTCATCCACATTACATGAAAGTAGTATATAGGTATGCCAACATTCTCTGCACTGTGCATGTTTAAAATGCAAACAACTTCACCTTACATACATCACTCTCTCAAAAGTACATAATAACTGGTGAGCGCCACCTATTGTAGGAAGAACCAGGCAATACCCAGTAAGAACCACCGACCTACAGGAATCCTCTGGGTGTGGTTACAACTTAGATCCGAATTATCACTTCAAGCTCGCAAGCAAAATAGTTAGTAGTGCCAAGACAGATCGCTGTGCAAATAGGGTTATTCCGAGGTGCCACCCATAAATTGGCATTTATACTTAGATTCTAATAAAAGCAGAATATTATGGCATTATAATTTTAATTATTTGTAATGTATATACTTAATTTCTGGGAATATTCGTAATGTAGAATTACCATTGTAGTGTTTCATTTACGTGAGTATTTGAGAAATGGACTAAAGTTTTACGTAGAAAGAATGAAAGTAATACTATATAGCATTGTAGGATGTTTCTACTTGCAACTGAGTAGATAAAAGAGACATACTGCACAGTATATAAGTTCCATTATGGCCAACATAATAACCTAATATAGACGATGAAAATTAATCTGGAATTTATTTTCCCTTTTCCAGCAGAGGCCAAGAGTGGCTAAGTCGTCTGAGACGCCCGCCTTTACTAATCACTCGTTTTTCACCTCTGCATGCGTGAATTTTGAGTATCGGCTGGACAAACGTGGTTATGCCATAAAGTTTGTCAGAAACTTCCGGTTATGTCGGTTAAACTTCCCAGGTTCTTTCTCCAGAAAATAATCTGACCGTTAATGTATAGGTTATCGTGTGATGAAAAATGAGGTTTAACCCCATAAAATCAAAGTACTCTCAGCAATCTATGATATCAGAGGGCCACTTTAATAGTATCAAGAAATCCTTGCACGTTCGTTTTTATTTTCGATTTAAAGGTACCCAGTGTTTCTAAAATGAAGTAGAATCATTCAGTTGTGCTGAGTGTGTACAAAATCAATCTATCAATATATTTTGCCCGCTTGAAACTGAATTTGTCTGTAGTCAATGTTATTTCGATGATTTCAATTATAACAGAAGCCTATGACGTCATTAGTTGACTTTGGAAAGGCTTTATCGACGTTTAAAAGCCATAAAATCTGTGTGGAATTTTATTGAAAGCTGGTGGAGAGTTAAATTAGGATTTTAAATCTATGATAAGATACTACTTACAATTTAAGAGGAATTAAAAATGTGGAAATAAATTTTAAAAAACAAAAAAACAATAAAACACTGTCAGGAGAGAAGTGATATCAATATTGCTTTCATGTAACTTATGACAGATTTATTACTAGGTAGCACATGCGCTCAAGAGCGCTTCGCCCTAATGCGGGGTAATTTCATCAAAACGGCGTCCTGATGAGATTTACGTACCGTTACCCCTTCAGGCTGACAACACAATCAGGATAAAATTATTTCACACTATACGGATAACGAATGATTAATGCAAGAGTATGGGGGGGGGTATTGGAGGGAGGGGGTAATGTTTGAAATTGCTTTTCTAAATTTGCTCTTTCTTTACAAATCGCTTTTCTAAGGCTAAAATTTTCAAAAACATATTTGATAATTGAAAATGTTGCATGCTGGTGAACCAATTATAAAAAAAATAAAACATTTGCAAATCGCTACGCATTTCATATGGATTATGTATCGACTTTTTTTCAAAACTACACAATGCCTTCTCCAAGTGTCATAAATGGTATCGGATTTTCTTGTATGTGTGTAAGAAACCTGTGTGGCCACCCTGCATTCTATAACAATGTAATAAGTCAATTCTGACCCAGTTTATCTTGACATTTGTAAGACTCGCTAACATATACTTTACATGCGGAATTTATCATGTCTAGCCTGAGTTAGTTAATGGTGAGACACAAATATTCATGATCTGGATGGCGTAGGCGGCTACGGCATCGCCAAGAACATGTATTGACCTTTTAGATTTGTTGTTCGTACGCACACACACCCACCTTTCCCATGGTGGGTGGGTGAACAACAAATCTAAGTCGCACAAGCAGATATTTATTATATATGTTTTATGACTCAATTTACTGTGGCTCCAATACAATATTCGTTGCGCTGTATTTTAAGAAGAAAAATGTTCCGGAAAATGGTACATTACAAAGGCAAATTTTAGTTCATGGGCTACATCTGAGAGACACTCTTGAGAGCAAGCACAATGTAAAAAAAAAATGTCATATTAGTATTCTAAGTATATACGAGACTGCGTTCGTTTCATTTAATGATGTGGACACTACATAAAATAGTGACCACTCGTACTAAGCCACATACAACCATCTCCTCACACAAACAAACACACATACACACAATAGACACACAAACGTTCAGACATGAATTATAATGTTATATATATATATATATATATATATATATATATATATATATATATATATATATATATATATATATATATATATATATATGTGTGTGTGTGTGTGTGTGTGTGTGTGTGTGTGTACTCTAAAAAATTGGATACCTTTTCATAAAAAAGAAATAAACATTTAAACACTATTTCACTCCTTTAGAGTGACTTCAAGCATTTTCGTTTTAAGTAAGTAAAATGCACACGGTAGTCCACTGTAATCATTGTTCTCTTCTGAAGCTTTTATCAGTTGCATCTAACACCCATTCAGACTGTTTTTAGAAATATATTTTCAGTAAGTTACATTATAACGTAATATATTAATGGCATAATGTAAAATAAAATTAATAGGAGACTTTTCGGACATGGGTATGTAATTGACTATGTGAAAATTGCATTAATAAAGTTAAATATTAGCTTATATTATTCTAAAATTACGTAAATGAAATTTACTTACATAAAAATTGTTTAAGACCATTCGGTGAAGTAAAATCCTTATTACTTGTCAGAAACTTTCTAAACAAAGTAGCACAAGCCAAAAACCTACATATCTCCTTTTAAAATAAATTTTTGGAAACCGATTTGTTTTGTTCCTGTTAAAGCCTTTACAAAAATTCATATGGGGATCTCAGATACTGGGGAGGGGCGTGTTGAACTTATATTACTTTGGTTATACATTCAACACTTCATATCAATTAAGTTACATACCGAAAAATACACAATTATAGTTGCGATACGGATATTTAAAATAAAAATCAGAAATAGACTTTAGGTAAAATAAAACTGAACTATATTATTAATGGGGGTGGCGAGTGGCTGAGTGGTCTAAAGCGCTGTCCGTTACGGATCACTGCCATCTCACCTCTGTCTGCGTGGGTTCGAGTCTAAGAATCGGCGAATGTGGATATGTGAGAAATCTTGCCAGTAGCTTCTCGTGGGTCGGTGGTTCTTTCCGGTGATTTCCCGGTATCTTCCACCACCATTAATACTGACCGCCATGTATAGCCTATCGTGTGCTGAAATGGCATTAAGCACCACAAGCAACAAACAACAACAACATTATTGGAGGGATGGGGATAGATACTGTTAAGGGATGGAATCGAATTCACATGAGTGATAAGAAACATGTGCTCCCCTCCACACCTCCACCCCCGCATATAGGAAATTATTCTGATGGCAATTTATCATACTGATCTAAACTTAGTGTTTCGTTTATTTCTTTATCTGAATCTAGCACATTCTGAGATTATTTCTCCATCTCGCAGTGTTTTCTCGCCACCATTCTTTAACAAATGAGTCTCGCTCGACGTGGGAGTACATAAGATGCTTCAGACCTGTTCTATATCCCTCTACCGTTTCTATTTGCATTCAATATATATGTACATACACACAGATGCATACATGTATGCATTCATCAATCAGTGAATGCAAACAATCATTTATCTATCCATTCATTCCTTAATCCATCCATCCATACCTACACACATGGATGTATCTATCCATCCATGACATATACCAATCCATCCACCCACCCACATACATACATACATACATACATACATACATACATACATACATACATACATACATACATACATACATACATACATACATACATACATACATACATACATACATACATACACACACACACACACACACACACACACACACACACACACATACATACATACATACATACATACATACATACATACATACATACATACATACATACATACATACATACATACATACATACATACATACATACATACATACATGCTTTTAAAACACTAGCAAACCTTGTTGTCTTTGCAAACTCCTGAAAACTTGGCATCAAGAACAAGTTTATGGTGCATATCCCGCAGAAGTTCTAATTCCTGTAGCCCAGCCATAGTCTCTTGTAATTTATCTTTCAGCCTAGTTTGCCCGTGCGCCTTAATAATCGGGACACGTATACCTCCAGGCAGGTCTTGTAGGGAGCGACTACGTGGTTTGAACTCCGGAGGTTTACGTTTCGCCCTTAAGGGCCCCAATAGGGACTGAATGGTCTCATTCACTTCCATAGTCATCGCAGACCATGAAGACTAGCATTCAGGCAGACGAAAACCAGACTGGACTACAGTCACTGAAATACAATAAAATGTAATTTTAAAATCGACAGCTTTTTAAAATGTAATGCTTGAAAATGTTTAACTCAAAACAGCAGTCAATTCTAACAGAATCTTAGGAAGGACTCGAAACAACTGCGGCATAACCCCGCCCCATTCAGTCATTTTAATCGAACGATTTACAACTACCTCATAAGGAGAGTTGATTTGAAATTAGGCTCATCTAATTTCACTCGCGTATTTCCAGTTACATTTTTATTTGGTATGAGATCCTTTTGAAGTGTGGATTTAAAGGATCCATTTGTGTGTTTATTATATTATACTTATCCGGTTTCAGATCTTAAACATGAAAGTGACAAGTCAGATCTTGATTTTCAATCTAAATAAAAATCAATAATGACAAATCGTTCGTTTAAAATACAGGTGAGATAAATGTATAATAAATATTAAATACAGGTGAGATATATGTGTAATGAACATCAAATTATATCAAACCATTTTTTTTTCTTATGGTGAAATGACATATTGGCCATGCTGAACCGCGTAGATAGTCTAAAAGTTGCATTTTCGACCAAACTGATAAATCAACAAGATAACTTAAAATAATAAAATGAAACAGTATCGAAGTTAACTGTTGAATATGTTCTTTTCAAACAAATGGATTCATCTTAATTAAAAGGTAATGCGCTATAAGTTTTTAATTACACTGCGTGAGTCCCACCTTTGGGGTTTTTGTGGGGTATTTTTAACGTAGCTTAAACAATGTTTCAGTCATATCGCTACGATGTATACAGTGTGGCAGTTTTTAGTGATGTCTATCATTGGGACATCATGCCTCAGACATGATGTCCCACCCAGCCACATCATCACGAAACCAGGCCGGCCAGTCATAACACTAACCTCATAATGCCGTGGGTCTAGCGAGGCAGCTGTTTGTACCATTTTTGTAAGTCTCTGGTATGTTTCAGCCGGGGATTGAACCCACGACCTGCCGCACCACATTAATGGTAATATTAACTTACAAGTTTGGAATTAACGGAACTCATTCACACATAAAAGAACAAATATAATGTTTCCATTTGCAATTGCAGAATTTAAATTATAAAATGGGTTTCACGCATCGTTTTTTTTTTTTTTGTTTTTTTTTTTTTCACTTTTAACAGCGCTCTAATGTACGAATACACGTCTTCCAAAGCTTTTTTTTTACAAAATGTTCATATTATTGACGTCAACGTTCACGCCTCTAACCCACGCGAACAGTGACACATAATTGGCTTGGCGCTTAAGCAGATAAGATAATACAGACAAATCCCTTTGTTACAACTTAGTATTTAGATCGTTTGATTTACCAGCACTAACAAGTCTTCGCGTTTCTTATACATGCTTCTGCCAAAAACAATGAATAAATGTATCAAATAATATGAATAAAATAGGAATTTTTATATAAAAAAAATGACTTTGCGGATAAGAATGCAGTAGTATAACTTACCTGAGGTCCAATCCTCGATGTTTTGAAACCCGTTTTACATAAAATCATTGTGAGATACACGTTTAGCATCATCAAGGACTTGCGATGCGTAAGTATCATGCTTTGTGAAAATTTCTACAAATGACTCATTCAGTGGAGATCGCTTGCATAAACTGGCATTTCCAACTACTTATATAGCCTCCATGTAAATTATTCAGAGTAAAGAAAACTTCGTTTTTTGCACAACAAACCAATTTGTCAAACATGCATGTCTCCATGTTTGCCAGGTAAGTAGTTTACCTGCGAGGATTAGATTAAAGTTCACTTTCACCTGCACACAGGTCTATTAGCTCCTGAGTGATAAATAAACTTAGTAGACTTTGCTGCGAGGTTTTTATCCTCTGTTTGTACGACTGTTATCAGCAGGTTTCCTTAATGTATTAGTTCATCTCCATTTCTTCTGGATTCTCTCCAAAACGTAAAAATGAAGAAGAGATTAGTCGTCTTTTAATAATAGTCCTTGCTGATTTATCAAAGTCCCTGTCGTTGAAAGTGCCGAAGAAAAATTCTACACAATTAATTTACGCGTCAGTTCAAGGAGATGTGTGTCTTATAAAACACAAGCCATTCTCACGGAATTTATATCTCTATTTAGAAATGTGAAAATACTTAAAATTGCTTAAACTTTTTAAATATTGTATTTGCTAGCTTTCTGTGCCGTCTTCACCGCTCTATAGTTCTGAAAAGATACCGACAGCTTACTCTTAATTGATCTGCAATAGGTCATGTGTCGACTCATGTATACAGGAATGACAGTATATACCCGTAACTATTCACCTGTTAAATAAGAATGTAGACCAAGATCAGCGACTTACAAAATCCAACAAAAAATTCATGACTTGGCTACAGATTGAATGAATCCAGGCAATAACTTGACAAAAATTAAATTCATACCCCACCCTACCCTCATCCCACCACCCCCAAAATAACCCTTTGATTTTGCGGATCCCGCCATTTAAAAAAAAAACAACAACAAAACAACTTGTTTGGTGGAAATTTTCACACACACACACACACACACACACACACACACACACACACACACACACTGCATTTATGGGGCATTTTATGGGCGGCAGGTAACCTCGCCAGTTAATGGATCGGCCTACAATATGCATGGAGTTTGACCTATGGATTCATATCAGAGTCTGGCAGGCTACTAAAAAAATAAGCTGGTAGTACAGCTTATACTTAAAATTATACTAATCATAATTTAACTGAAGTGTTCAATCTCATTTCCTTATTATTAAGTGTCTCTCTAAATTTGTTGACCAATCCATGTACTTACTTGTATGTATGTATGTATGTATGTATGTATGTAT
Organism: Potamilus streckersoni; assembly: GCA_016746295.1. Taxonomy (NCBI): domain Eukaryota; kingdom Metazoa; phylum Mollusca; class Bivalvia; order Unionida; family Unionidae; genus Potamilus; species Potamilus streckersoni. The sequence continues at coordinate 740,399 of JAEAOA010000747.1, read as the reverse complement.
GTATGTATGTATGTATGTATGTATGTATGTATGTATGTATGTATGTATGTATGTATGTATGTATGTATGTATGTATGTATGTGTGTGTGTGTATGCAGGGGCATTTATATTTACATGTATACGTGCATGCATGCGTAATACATTTAAAATTTGTTCTTCATAATTTATTGTTTTCATGGTGACACAGACATTTGTAGAGTAACTGTAATCAACTAGATACAATCACGTGACATCATTCAGAGACTATGTCCCACCACACATAATTATCAAAATTGTTTGATGGGAATGATGCTGTCATAAAAGACTTTTGAATGAGAAACATCCGAAACAGAAGGCCTGCCGAGAAGACAGCACCTCATCACCTAAGAAAAAAAAATCAACATGAAGAGGACTGTTCACTGCAAACTCAGTGGTGCAAGACTCATGTCTGGACAATAAGACTGACGAGATTAAGTCCAAAACAAGGAGAGGAATGACATGAAGTTCGTCGATGACGCCTTAAAGACAATTTACAATTATCTACAAGACAAATGTAATATCAGAAGAATCTCCAGTGCTCAGTGCTGACAAGCCATGCTGCTTACTAACAAAGAAAAGGTGCAGATGGGTAGAACACTTCAACAACATCCTCACTCAAAAGTCATCTATCCGCGAGGAGGCAATTGATTAATTGTCCCAAGTGGATATCATCTTAACACTTGCTGATCCTCCAACGTGGACTGAAACTGTGAATGTAACTGACCTGCTGTCTATTGACAAAGCACCTGGAATAAATGCTATAGCAACAGAAGTTTACTACGCTCCAGGTTCAGACATGGCACAGAAACTTGCTAAACTCTACCAGTCAACGTGGACTCAAGGAACTATCCACAGGAGGTACAAGAATGCATCCATCATCCACTTGTAAAAGAGGAAAGGAAAACCACAATCATCAGGGCATTTTTTTTATTCAAGTCATCCCTGAAACAGGTCAACATTAAAACCTGTCAAATAAGAACGTAGATGTTCTTTGTGAAAATCGTACACAGGATAGCTCCATCTGGCGGATCCTCGTCCATACTGGAGCTACAGACTTCGAACGGGAGATAATTGGAGAAGTAAAAAAAAGTGCGATCAGCAAAAATCTGAGAACTGCAGCGCGTCCTCTATTGACTAAACAAACCCAAGTGGCATCTCTTGTCAAGTGTGCCATCGACAGTTCAGAGCACAAATCGGCTTGATCAGCCATACACGTCATCACAGAAAGCAAACCGTTTAGAGATGTAACGGTCATCTTCGATCTCAAACAACAAGTCTGCTCTCTACACACACTGCCACCGAACATATATAAACATTGTGTTGCTTACATAAACCGCTTGCTTGTAGCCTGAGATTTCAATACTTTCCATTATCAGAGTTATAATCGTTACTAATTGTTCACCGATGTGAAATTATATATGGCTTCGCTTTTGCAAAAAGTGTGGAATGAATTAAGATATATCACTCTAATTCAACGGACTCGGTGTGTAAGATTTTGACGCACATGCTCACGCAGATCTGGTTTAAATCAAAGCTCCACAGCCACCTCAAGATCAAAGTTATTCTTCTGTTGACCTTTGGCTTTCTCATGCCACATATTAGCAGCCTATCTTTTAGCAGCCTATCCGATTAAGCGATGCATTTGTGTTAGGAAGAGTAATCATTAGTAATTATATGTTCCGACTGGCGTGCGTCACTTTAAAAAAAAAAAATAATGGAAACTATGATTTAATCGGTGAAACACAACATCAACAAAACATAACCTTTTATTTGGTGTTCATCAGATCTTCAAGTAGGGCAGTGAAGATCTGATTTAAATCAAATTGCTGTTCATTCTGATATGCAAAACTTCTAAACATGGTAAGTTTATTTACTACACGCTGTTAACGCACTCTTTGTGTGCTCCTCGTGTAGTAAGTAAATAGATACACAGTATGAGCCATAAAGACAAACCATATTGCTGTTTATGCTCATCCTGATGCGCAACATAAAAGTACGATATACTTCACACGTCACTGCATCAGGTGTTTTCTTTTGAAATCTTCAAGCATTGGGTCATGTGTCGAAATATATGACATATACAAAAATATACGACAAAATATACAAAATATACGACAAAATATTCATATTTTAACACATACATGGAGGGGGTATGAACATTACGCAAGTAAAGATCACAGCAGACAAAAGGTGACTTACCATTTATTTTGCAATTTTTTGCAAAGGATAGTCGAACAATGACAACTTATTTAGCTATACTAGAGGTTGATAAATTAGTGTGAAATTTAAAGTTGCAGGAAGGAACCTGGTAGCAAAGGACTGAGTGGTACATAACGTACGCTATTGGGATTATTCCAATTTTGCAGATGAGAGAAAAAAATTATTATTTCTCCTATTTCCAAAATCCTCTTTTTTTATCTTTTCTTGTAAATTTTGTTCACTCTTTTATATATTCATTCTTTCTTATGTATCAATCCAATGAAAATCCTAGGATAAAAGAAAAATATTTCACTCTTCATGAAATTAATTAGCTTTCAAAATTAAAATTACATAATGCTTTCCTGTTATTGCTAAGTCATCACCGTAAGCCAGATGTATATAGTTTTATTATAATCGCTTAGTGTCACATGGTAACTTAAATTACGCTAAATAAAGACTTTGCTGTCTTTAAATTGAAAAATGCCCTGTTCAAGTAGAGATAGAAGAGGACGAGTGAATCAATAGACGGGTGTATACGCACACTCACGCGCGCTAAATCTGAACGTGATACAGGTTTATTCATATGTAAGACTGCAGATAACTTGATACATTGTTACACTAAGTGCAGATCCCAGCAGTAAATACTTTCTTGTGACAAGTAAAGGGCGCTAAGTTACAATCGAAAGATTTCCGAGCGTTTCCACCAACTCTGATAAACAGTAATACATTTTATCCAGAATCTCAGTTTTTGGAGAGTTATTCGAGACGACTATCCAAGAGACTTGCTGACTTGTCAACAGAACTGGAAGGTTATTACCTTATGACCCCAATAAATTTGGACCAATTAAGTTGATGTCTCGATATTATGTGCTTTAAAAATGGATCACCATGGCGCACATTGTGTGATAGCTAGTGGGAATCAGGTGATACGTTAAAAATACTTGAAAATTTTGATAGTCGATTACTATATTTCTCTCGCACATTTACCTTCCTTTCACAGTTAATTTTAACCGACTAATTATTATCTCAATAAACCGATATTTCGGGGACAGTTTGTCGATTTGACATATTGCGTTAATATGTCTTTCTGAAAATCCAAAATCTGCGAGAGATAATTGGGGGCAGCAGTTTTTTTATTTTGTCTTTTAATTGCTAGAATACATTATTAAGCACTTTAAGGATGAGAACAAACTGTTAAAATATACATTTATAAATACATGGTTTTACTTCATTTATCTATTATTATCGGAATGTCAGTCGACAGTAAGGGATCATATAATTGTTTCTTTTTCGTGAGATGTATATAGGCGTTGAAAATTTAAAAAAAATTACTAAAAAACGGTTCAACATAGCTTCAAAAATATCCGTCCTCTGATTTATTTCCAACAAAAATACCCTATTACATCCACTATATTTGTTTGAAAAAAAAATGTTATCGTGAGGTATAAGGCAAATAAATAAATATATTCCAGGCATGGATAAACGATGTCGGTTCCTAAACAGTGCCACGGTATCTAGTTAAGAAGACCAGTGACTTGAAAAAAAAAATTCTGTGTTCTCTAGCCAACTCGTATAAAATTCCCATTCAACGTTTGAGAAAATTTGCAATTGTAGATCGGAATAAATAATTTCCCTTTATACATTAGACCTTTATAAGTCTACACCTATCACAATATACAGAGTATAGAGATCGATGTAATATTTAATCTTACCATCATTTTATGCAACACGTGTATATATAAAACAGCTGCTACATACCTGTAGAAGGCGTGCTATTCAATGCTCCGAAGTATGTACGTTACTGCTCGTCCTAAAAGCCGTGCGATTTTGATGTGGATTCCTGATAAAACGTCACTCCTCTCATGAAATTATCTCGTAGATGTCCAGTGGATAGAAGTTTCTATATTTGGTTACTGCCCATTAAATCCCACGGGTTATTGACATTTGTCATTGAAAAAAAGATCTGATTATATATATATATATATATATATATATATATATATATATATATATATATATATATATATATATATATATATATATATATATATATATATATATATATATATATATATATATATATATATATATATATATATTCCTTTCTTCTTCCGGCGGATGCATTTCAGTACACCCGAGGCTCTGACAGCGGAAATCAGTTGAAGTAGTTCTTTTGTCACGTTTCCTTGTCTTTGTGAAGCAAAGTAGTGACATCTGGTAAGTTATGCTGATGTATAATTTTCCGACAACAATATGTAATGTTTGCCAATAGCAACTACAATGGGCACGATGGCAGCCAAGATTAAAAAGAGAACATATATATATATATATATATACATTCCTTTCGTTGTATTTTACGTTCTTCCGGCGGATGCATTTCAGTACACCCGAGGCTCTGACAGCGGAAATCAGTTGAAGTAATTCTTTTGTCACGTTTCCTTGTCTTTGTGAAGCAAAGTAGTGACATCTGGTAAGTTATGCCGATGTATAATTTAGCGACAACAATATGTAACGTTTGCCAATAGCAACAACAATGGGCACGATGGCAGCCAAAATTAAAAAGAGAACAGCAGGAAGTAGGTAGAAGGGGCGGTTTGATGCATAGAAAAATCTTAATAGAGAGCGAGTGTCAGAAAAAGAAAAAAAGGAATTACCCCGAGTAAACTGCATTTGAAGCGTAGAATCCGTAAACTTTATCATTGAAGTCATCCCTGATTCGTTAATTTGAAAATCTGATTTGCTCAGAAGGCTAGTTTGACATCATGTATATCCCCTATTTCCTGAGTTGTATTTAGAATGTTTCGGACAATGCTGAAGATGCTATTTTCACACTTAACTTGACACGGTGCGAGTAAATCGAATGTTTTCATCTGCCGGAAATTTTGCTTGCACCCTGTGTTTTTTTTTTTTTTTTTTTTGTTTGTTTTTTTTTCTTCATTTACCGGAAATGGGAATTTACACCTTGTGTTGAAATTATAGAAAATACTAAAGGTAGAAAGAACTGCTAGGAAATGTATTTTCTGAGAAGGGTTCATAAGTTCTGAAGTCAAATCTCTAGACAAGCATAATCACAGTGTGAATAGTACAAAAAGAGCGCGGAAGAAAGGTCAAAAGATGATTGTTATAATCAAGATGACGATAAGGAAGATACCCATGTCGATAATAATAATAATAATAATAATAATAATAATAATAATAATAATAATAATAATAATAATAATAATAATAATAATAATGTCAAAGAGAAAAGAGAGAAAAATCAAAGAAATATCAATTTAAGAGAAGTAAAAGAAAAGAAGAACACCGCAATATCACAGGCTACGTCATCTTTTGATCGTTTGCAAGATAGACTATTGCTAGAAATGGACCTATGGAATCTTATAATAGTAATAAATTGTTGTTTTTTTTTCTAGGAATAAAAATTGTATACCGACCAAACTTTGGGGCAACCTATGAATGGCTTGCTTATGCAATGTTGTTTTCTTCGAGACTACTAAATTATAATTAAATTTAATTAAATAGCAAATATTATTCATATGTCAGTAACGGATGGATGGAACTAATGATATTTATCTCGAGATTAGCTAATACCTTTTATTTCGATAATTCTATTTATATACTTAAATCATATCTGAGCAATATGCAAAACATAACTTAAGTATATAAGTTACCATTTTCTATGTTTAACGTAAAAACTTCTAATTTATTTGTGGTCACACCCTCAACCTGCAGCTATGATAAGCTAAAGGCCTCGGTTGTGTCCCCCACTGGCTTTATCCGTCCGGAACAGTTAAAGGATTTAATGTATTTACGTTCCACCCAGCGATACAGTAGGTTGTTGAGATGCTTGATTTAGTAGTGTTTGGCAATCTCTACGAAATTTACCTTGGCACTCGGTCGCTATATTTACAGTTCACATTTTGGGTTTCCAGCTCTCCGGTCGTTTACAAATTATATTTTAAACAAGGTTTCATTGTACATGAAGCATGGAACCAGTCTGAGAAAGACTCGTACTTTAAAAATGGCGACCACTTACCATGGTATAATATTGAAGATAAAATGTCAGTATTAATTTTTGCAGCATACAATAAGTTGTTTGTGTACTATTCATATCTTGATTTTGATGTTTGCTGTATTCGAGATCAATTCAACGCCCCACGGAGAAAAACACAAAATACAGTTAATTTAATATCAGGGAGTAATGTTTGTCTAGCAGCAGCGCGATATCAACGCAGCGTGAAAACGCTATAAGAGGCGTTAAACTTGGGCACCGTAATACTTTACATACCACTACGGTAGTCATGAAATCTACTGAGCACAAAATAATATCATAAACGACACACTTAAATGGACTGCTCTGAAACTAATCCATCCTATTTATATGTCTGTTCATTTAAGCTATGTGATTATTTTCTCATATTGTACAAGCAGAACTAATGCATAATTTAGCGAGTTTCTTTGTAACATTTGACAAGCGTTCTACGCAAGAACATAATAAATATTTCAAATATGCCTGGTGTATTATAAATTTTAAGAATGGAGGGTACAATAGACTTAGAATCAACCATCGATTATGTATTACATTCTGATAGGCGATAATGAAATATGAGCAAGAAACTGAGAAAAGAAATATGGCCATTTTTATTCTATAACTCAAAATGTTTGCTTTTGTAACGCAGTGTTATTCATGCTAACTATGCATTAGTACGTAGTATTATTAAGTCTTTCGGTCGGGATTTTTAGGTACACAATCAATGCAAAACCTATATATCAACTTAGCCAACCAATGTGTATATAAGTATATAAATATGTAAATCTGTACATACATAAGCGTACAGTCAGTCCAACCTGTCTTAAGGATCCACCTGTGGGAAGTGACAAAATGACATATTTTGACTGAACCGAAGATCATTTATTATTTGCATCAACCGAGTTTATGAGTCCTTACAAATAGCGGTTGAAGAAAATGTCTGCTTTAAAGCATGACCTTCAAGGCAGGTAGGAATTCATCTACAATTGGCCAGCAATTAGATTCTATTAATATTGTTTCTTAGCAATAATCTCATAAAGATTAGCATTCCCGTACCTTTGTAGTCAAATTGCATGTATAGTTGCCTTTATGTCCAGGCTGATGAAATACAGAGACACACAAACACTCACTATTCATTCCATATACGCTCAACAATCAAGCATATATATATATATATATATATATATATATATATATATATATATATATATATATATATATATATATATATATAGTTCGCATATGTATATTAAATAAGATACAAAATATCACACTGATAATCTCTTATTATTGTCATCTCAAGGTATAAACTACCTGTGGTGGCCCACTAGTGCACTTAGAAATATAAGATCTACACCCTCGCATAATAAATGATCGCACTGATAAATGTATATGTACTTTAACACACTTGATGACCTAACGCAGAGGACAATTTGAACTGTAAGCAACATAAATCATGTCACAAATCATCATTGCGACAAATTCAACAATTCTGCAGTTTTCAGAGAGGTCATATAAATTATTAATGAGTTGAACACAAGAGAACAAAAGCAGCATCAAGCAAGATGGTCAAAACAGTGCAGTTATGAAGGGGTAATAAAAGTATGCTATCCAGCTGGAAGAGCTAGAGAGATAGTTGTACGATGTCACTGCTTATGATCGTCAATGCAGCTCTGAAGCTGGTACTTTTGAATACTGGAAATTATTGTCAGCTAAAGCAAAGAACTTTTATGTCAAAGATGAACCTACTGACCTGATAACTTCGTTCTGCAAAATAGAAATGGACTAACAGATGAGGGAATACCCAGATTGAATCAAACACTATTTGTTATATGTTGTTAGTGGTGGTTATCGATGTCTTGACGATGATCGACCGCTGAACGAGTGGCTAACAAAAAGATGAAATTAGTGAATGGAATAATTAGAGATCTGAGCACAAATAAAGAATAGAACAATATGACACCACCCACCCATCCTCCGTACAAACATATATCAATTTTATGAATTTGATAAACATAATGAAATTGTACACGATACTTGAAGGATACACCTCTGCTAGAAAATAATTACTGCAAGGTTGTTTTTTTTAAAAAAAAAAATGTAATTAGCAGTTTTGTGTAAAGAGATGAAAATGTGATGACAGAATCGAGTGAGCGTTTTGAACTCAATTGTCCAGCATGCATGCATACATAACCTGCTTATGTGGTAGCTTATAGAGTGTTGATGTGTCAACAGTGTTTTGTTGGATCACAGTAATATAATCTCCAGGTTTGAATTCACTATAAATTCCAGTGAATGTCTCCGTCTATAAATTGTATCAGAGCAATTTTGTATTTCCAGAAAAAAATAATCACTTGAATTCAATAATTTGAAGACTTAAATTTCAACCCAGCTGAACACAACATATAATACAACTTCAAAGCGCTAGATTTTAAAGCACGACTGACAAAATCCTTTTAGTTGCAAGATTCTATAGTTATCTACTTGACCTCAGGTACTAATTAGCATTTTCTAACGATAAACTGTTACCTAAAAATAACCTTCTAGATTGATCACGATGTTTGCAAAATAAAATCCATAATCTGGAGTAAGTAAAATACATTAAATAAATTTTTTAAAAAAATACCTATACCCCCCCAAAAAAACCATTTTTACTTCTAGTAATATTAATTCTGATTTAAGCACATACACAAAGGAATGATTTAGCTATTTATTACTTGTTTACAATGAATAAAATAAAAAGTCAATTGGGGTCAAACATAAATTAATCCAATTTTGGACAAGGTCAGGTCCAATATACAATTTTAGGACCGCACGTAATGAAATAAAAATGATAATAATAAAACTGACTAGCAAACTACATACTTAAGGTTGTATTGGCTTCTATTTCGAAAATGCCCTCGCAAACAATTTAGTCGCAGAGTACAACAAATGCACTGATACAATTATCAATAATCTTATCGCTTATTGTATTCGGATGTAATTAAATAGTAATGCAACAATTTTTTTCTGTCGTATTTATGGTTCCGACCTTCTGCCACTTCAGCTGCTTCTGCAGTTGTACTCTTAAATCTCCGCTACTAAGGCGGAGCACAAGGATATAGAGGACTATAATTTTTAAGTAACCGGAAGTCTGATGGTATCGCAAACTTTATTCCATATACCACAAACTGTAGACCTTCCATGCCAGCATATTGTCATCTCTAGAACGTGTTCATCGACTACTACAGTTTTTATAGGTTACTCTTACATTATAATGTGGAGTCACAACCTAAGTCTGATAAAAAAAAATTTTAAAAAAAATAATCATTTTTTGGGCCCATGTTTAGATAAGATTTTAAAACTATTTTATCTATTTATAAAGGAAAAAGTTCAAGGTGGGGGATCGTAGAAGGAAGACAACTTTTTTTGTAATGAATGGCTCGTAAGTGAGAGGTCATTGTACACAACATCACACGAGAAGCTCAAAGAAATAGGTCGACCCCAACTTACTCATTCTTGAATCTGGAGTGAACCGAAACTATATGACGAACTATATGGTTGGGGTGACGTGCTGCCAATATTTTAATTAAACTATCACAGAAGTCCCATCCATGCTTTATTTTGTTGGAAGTTAAATTTAGTACAAAATAGATGTAAAGTTCCTAGCCCCCAGTCAGCAATGCCGACGATTAGATGGTTAACTATACAAACAAAGGTTGAAATCAATGCATAAAAATTGAATAACAATTCAAAAATCAAATGATTTTAATTTCCAATTACAATCCTTCCGATATACTCTTTAATACACTATGCATCACTTGATTAACAGTGTGAGATTGATTTCCACCTGTCTCTGTATTTATACTCATCTTTTGTGTCTTTTCTCTCTCTTATTTCTCCCAATCCCTTCTTCTCTTCCTCCCCGACCTTTATCTAAATTACTTCTCCCTCCTCCTCATCCTCGACTTTCTCTATACTCATTCTTCTCTCCCCCACGACTTCACTTCTGCCGACTGTCTCGGCCAAAGTCTCAATTCCGCCTCCAACTCCTGAAGACTTGGGAGCCAATGGAACCCGAAGTTCTATGTCCCTAAAAAGCTTCCTGTGAAAACACAAGGACGGTACAATCTTTTCCCTTAGCCATCTCATCTCACACTTCACAAAGCATATCGTCAAATAACGGCTATTAAATTTCTTCGGTGACGCATTCGTTCACACCGAGATACCCATACGTTCTTGTATGGTACAAAAAAAGTCACAACACAGCACGGTAGCAATTACTTCTTATATATACAATAAATAAATTCCGTCAAATCAGTACATATTCCTAATCCCGTTATACTAAACAATATCACAATAAGCTACCTTAGAACTCATACAGAATACACAAATATTCAAATATCCATGCTCTGATATATGCATACATCCATAATAATTAATCTTACATACTTCAACCATGTTTCCAAATTCACAGTTCAAGCAAGTTTAGGGGCCCCGAGTGTCCGAGTGGTCTAAAGCGCTGTCCGTTACGGATCACTGCCATCTCACCTCTGTCTGCGTGTGTTCGAGTCTAGGATTCGGCAAATGTGGATATGTGAGAAAGCTTGCCAGTAGCTTCTCGTGGGTCGGTGGTTCTTTCCGGTGATTTCCCGGTTTCTTCCTCCACCATTAATACTGGCCGCCATGAATAGCCTATCGTGTGCTGAAAAATGGCGTTAAGCCCAACAACAACAACAACATCAAGCAAGTTTAAATTCTAATATAATGCATTCATAAATGCACTGGTTTACCACGAAGTAACCTAATAGCGAATTATAAAATTAAATCTGACCACAAGCTAACAATCTACATAATACCGACTCACATCTACTAATTCTCTACGTAGGCCCAAGCCCATTTCTCTAATACCGCACGTAAATGAAACACTACAAAGGTAATTCTACATACTAATGGTCCTAGTAACTAAGTGTACATGCTATATAAATCATTACAATTATGCTGCCGTAATATTCTGCAAAAATCGCCTTCAGTTTTGGATTTATTCTGAACGTCTACTGAATTTTAGTCAGCACTTTAAATTATTTGGGCTTGTGTCTGTAATTCTTTGATTCTTTTGTGATTTTATTATGTTCAAGGGAAATAAATTATTTGTTGAATTTTACAAAGCTTGTTGCTTTCACTCTTTTCTGTTACTTATTTTAATAGATAGCCTCGTAGCAGTAACCTTACACTTATTTTCCTTCGATGAATCTGAAGGATACTTTGATATAAAGAAAGGATACGGCGATCCAGGAACGTTTCAAAACTGGGGATTAGAAAAACCCATAACAACATTAGAAGGTATTCCAGTTATGGTTCTTTACTAAGATTTTCAATTAAATTGCTACAACAGTTTGCAGAAGTCAGTAATTATTTCTTTGATGAGCAGCAATCGCACACATAATTTAATAGGGAAAGTAACTCTTTACTCTTTAAATCAATGCATTTAGGTTGATTTGTGGAGTCATGCGACAGCAGATTAGTTGGAAGCTGTCTTAAACTAACTCATGCGTATTATCTATGTATATAGTCACCAAATGTACAATTATTTCGTTGACCGAAGGCCACGTAAAGATTAACAGCAATCAGCTGAAAACAACTTTATTGTAGGCATCGATAAATGTATTTGAAACAATCTCCTATCGTGATAATTTGTGGAAGAAGTAATTGTGGTAAAACATTGTTTGCACTAAACCTAACTGAGACTAAACACAAGAACGTTTTCGATTACGTCATCATCTTTATAATAAGTATTACAAAAGAAAGTGGCCCTTCAATGATCGTGCTAAATCCTAATGACGAACTGGATAAGTGGCTAAAGTTATCGATTGATGTATACAAAAGTACAGCTGCTTGGTTTCAAATCATTTCATTTTTATTGTAGTTTTTTTTTTGGACTGCTTTATGAACGAGTACGACATTGGAAGATAACGTTTACAATTCAGTTATTATTTTCCTTTCTACATTTGTTAATATGTTGCTTTCATTGTATTCTTTGTAGCATTATCTCCATCAAATTCTCTTGTTTTCTCAATATTCCTTTTGGCGTTGCTTTGTCAATTTTTTTGGTCTCTGACCGTTACATTTATTGTACAAGCGGTTGCAATCTTTACACCGTTGTTTTTATTCTTGTTAAATGTTTTCTTTTCATGATAGTTACTATATATTTATCTGACATTTATTTTAATACTACTGCATAATTTGCTAATGCTTGTATGGTAAATATTAATTTCATCCACCAAATAACGATGATTATTCCACGGTACAGTTTTCATTTAAATGCTATAAGTATTATAATTGTATGACTTGGTAAATTCCTTTCCTGGTAATTTTCTCTTTGATTGAGTAAGCAACCTTTATATATCTTCTTTTTAATCGCACGTTTGATTCATTACTTCACACACTAACTCTCTGTTTTGAATTAATCGAGTTTTAATTTTCATTCATGGACCTCTTGATCGGAACACCATTCAGCTCTTGGTTTGAAGCTCTAGGGATTTTCTTATCCATTTATGGTGAGACAAATATATTAAAATTTATATAGTTGCAAGTGTCGTGAAAGTGTATAATTGTTTCATTCCATTTAAATATGTTTTAATACTGATGCACATAGAATCTGTGAAATTTACCTCCATACTAGCATGGTATTTTATTTTTCAATTTTGAACAAAATGTGAACATCAACTACTTTGTTATTTAGACCGACTTGTAGCCAAATTTTCATACATTAGTGTCCTCCCTCCCAAATGGTATAACTTTCGGCATTTCAGAATTCTCTTTCTTCATCTATACATATTTATTTGTTATTATATTTTCTCAAATTCTTTAACTCTTGACCCAAAATACGGTGATGTTCATGGATTTTCTCCTTCAAAATCATGAGTAAATATTTTCTCAATAACGTATTAACATTCCACGTGAGTATATAGCCTCTGTTGCATTTCTAACAAAACAACTCTTTGTGTGAATTTGTTTTACATTGTACATACTAGATTAGGTATTGTTACGGTTCCAACTCTCCTAAATTTTGATTGTCTAATACTTTTGTTTCATATGCCAGAGGGTAGCACTTTATGTGGTTATATGAATGAATTTGAATCTATACGTTTTCTTCTGATATAAAACAAGTTTAACAGGCACATGCAACTTCGGACATATTTTCTTCTTGTTTCCAAGTGTTCACTTTGTACCTATCTAAATTTATTTATTGTCCACAAAAATGATGCCTTGTGTCATCAGGATACACGATACCCGAAATGAAGATGATTTGTCACATCGGAGTATATGACACCGGATTTAACTTTAAATTCATCTAACTCTCCATTACAACGTGTTTCCTTTTTATTCGTTGCTGGTTCTAAACACTAATACATCCTCTAATTCATGATTCCTTCTTCAGAAACATGTTGTAGTTTCTCAGATATTCTTATCCTTGTGTACTGTGAACGGGATTAAATTTGCGAGCTGTAATACATATATGTCTAGTCTTTTAAAAATTCTCACAAAAAAACATTTATTTTTTGTACGTAATAGTAATGTAGGTCACGTAAGATTTGAAGGTTGAAATGGACATGTATATACTGAGAGTAGTCCTTTGATATGTGCGAACCGTTCAATGATCAGTAATACTTTAGTTGAGTGGCGTAGCTCATTCATTAAACATTTCAAAACTATTGACCCACTTGTATGGTAAATATGCTTCCTCACATTATTTGGATTCCATGTCTCCAAACTTTTCAATGTTTGTATAAAATTGTCATCACTCGTAGTTTTGGTCTGCTACTCAATAGATCACCTCATGAACCAATAACTATCTACAGACTGAAGCATTTTGTGCACCACATTTTTTTTCTTACCATACTTCATAATCCTCAAATAAATAAGATTATATATATATATACACAAAGACACAAAAGCTACATTAAAAATCCAAATTACATCACATCAAATCACAGACAAAATAAGAGAGGGCTAGTATGTAGGACAAATGTTAAATTCTAGACCAATCCGTTACCAAAATTATGATAAGGAATATGGTAAACATAGAGTAGGCTAGATATTGTTATGGAGGAATCCCAATATCCAACACATAAACCCAAATACATATGTTTACCACTATTCCTAATGACATGAATATCTAACGCACACTCAATGGGAAATATTAACTATGTATTATTTGGTGACAAAAAAAATATCACTGTATCAAAACAGGAAAACTACATTTGATTTTGGACAAGGTAAAGTGTAGAATGTAATTATCCGAAGCATGAAATGAATATAAGAAAAACAACTAGCAAACCATGCGAATTACAGATACGTAATATCTGCTCGTTCTGAATTCTGGAGGAGTGCAAATAAATCAAAGGGAGAGAACTACATTATGACAGAATGGGAAAGCTTGACATATCTTAAGACACAAATCGAGTCGACAATTCCACTTTGGGGCATCGAAAATTTTTATGTAAATAAACAACCCTGATTCAGTATGTATATAATGAATTGTGTTATGCTCTATGTAGATCCGAGTGGTGTCGAATCACTTAGTGCGTGAAAGGAATTAGTTACTTTTATCTACATTTAATGACACTCACCTGTAAATTCACCGAGCTACAGACGCAGATATCCTTCACGATGCTGTGTGCAACCAACAACAGGAACTCCTTGCAGATTTATATTTCTCGTCCTTATTTTCTATCTTTTTAAAACCTATTCATCTCAATAATTGTTACAGGCTTCTTCGTGTATAAATGGCTGCCGTTCCGAAAATCATGAATAAACAATTGAGTGCATTTTGAGTATCAAAAATTCTAGTCCGAGTTTCCTATGACCCTTGACACCTCAGTTTTGATATCTGGTCTTTTTTATGTTGGGGTGTAGGGTCAGAGTCCATTCCCTATCAAAAACTTGGAATTTGCCGACACCATTTGGTGTCGGTATAGGGTACTTGCCAACTATCAGGCCTAGCAAACTTAAATGACCTTACATTGACCCATAATTACATTAAATCGATAGGGAAATCATTTATCTTCTCAGAAATAACAAGTATAACACCGATTTTAACTTTAATCCGTTGTCAGACGAGACGAAACTACAGCGTTGATGAATTTTGACTTTGTTGGTACCAATTTTTATTGTTAGTCACATGACTAACTAAATCTCGCGGCGGATATGCATAAATGTCCTAGGTCAAATAGTCACGTGATAACAACAAAGTGCGTTGACATGTAGTTTCTGTTTGATCAGTCAGCCTCTTTCCAGGAAGATGCGACAGCGACATGTTTTCGGGCTGCTGTTATCCCAATTAATATGTTGAATAATACGTGTTTTTTCTTGTTATTGTAGATATTGCGTGACTTTCATTCAATATTTTCGAGTTTATGTCTTCTTTCTGCAATACTGGAATGAAAGGTTTTTATGCATAAACCTATATTGCAACATGGCAGGTAAAGACGAATACACGGAAGCTCTTGCCAATGAGATACTTTAAGAAAAGGGATACTATTTTAATATTAAAGAACTACAGTATGATGTAATAAAATCAGTTATCAATGAAGGTGACACATTTGCCGTCTTCCACAAGGGGTATAGGAAAACGCGGTTTTTTGTTGTTATCACGTGACTATTTGACCTATGACGTTTATGCATATCGGCTGCGAGATTTGGTTAGTTATGTGACTACCAATGCAAATGGTTCGAACGAGTTTAAAATTCATCAACGCTGTAGTTACGTCTCGTCTGACAACGGATTAAAGACAAAATCGGTGTTATGCTTGTAATTTCTGAGAAGAAAAAAATATTTCCCTATCGATTTAATGTAATTATGGGTCAATGTAAGGTTATTTAAGTTTGCTAGACCTGATAGTTGGCGAGTACCCTATGCCAACACCAAATGGTGTCGGCAAATTCCATGTTTTTTTTATAGGGAATAGACTTTGACCCTACACCCCAACATAAAAAACAAATATAAAAAATGGGGTGTCAAGGGTAAGAGGAAACTAGAACTACTAAAATTCAAGTAACAGACGTTCTTACATTCTAATTAGGTAATTATAATCACCATCTTTACATTTGAATATTTTTCTCTCACATATATTTATTGCGGTAATTTTTTTTTTTAATTCCCTCTGTGAACACGACAAGTTTTCAATTTTTGCGCCTTAATTCGTTATATATTAGCTTCGCGACACTACCTAAACAGATTGTAAATGATCTAAATGTAATTAATCAGAAAGTAATTCTGTTGAGATATGTTTAATGTGTGTGTGTGTGTGTGTGTGTGTGTGTGTGTGTGTGTTTCCAGAAAAAAAATCAGATTTAAAGAAATTCCTCTCGCGAAAATAGTCAGTCTATGTTCTAAGGCAAACCATAATTTTAGCTCCTGGTAATAGTACATATTTCTCGCTAGATTGTCTAAGGAGTGCGTGTCGGAAAATGAGGAAGACAAAAGCAGTGATTATAGGTCATAGAAATGTGCTAGTCTTGAATAAAGCACAAAGTTAAACGCAACTGCATACAATAAATGTTCATTGATGTGCGTTTGTAGTTATTTCTTGATGTTATTCAGTTTAAATTCTTACTTCAATTTTTCCTTGAGTTCAGAAAATAGTCGTGCATGTTCTATGACTCGTGTATTGTAAGAATGTCATACAATATTTTGTTAGCATAAGTGAGTTCGGATTTAGTTGTTTTGTATATAATAGAAATCATGTTTCATAAAGGTTTCGTGCAATTCTGGTAAGAAGTTAATTATCTCTCTTAAATCTTTTGTACCATTGTATTGATTTTTCTTTGTCTGGAAATGTACATCAGTGAATCGTCAATTAGCAAAGTAACGTCCTTAGGACAAGGCATGAAGTCCTTTAATTAGTTGTGTAATTAAGTTGTGGATTATTTCCAATCGAGAACAGATGTAAGAATTAGGAGCATGTAAAGACATGCATAGGTCAGCTAGTAATGAATAGCCACAGCGGGTCATTATTAGTTATTGGAGAGGTCTAATTATATCATTATTCTATATATGAATGCGAAGAGCCTATAGAAATGAAAAGTTAACAAGGTTGTGAGTGTGTATTGATTAAAAATAAACTGATCATACTAAATGATAATTCCATATGTTGATAGATCCATATATTAGTCATATATGTTGATAAGTTCCATACTTTGGTCATCTCCGTTGAAATGCTGGATCATTTGACATTATTACTTGAAAGTCATTGCTTTGATAGTATACAATGAGGAACAAAAACAGTTGTTGTTAAACTGTGCATATAAATAGGGTGTAAAATTCATCAATTTAATAATTTTTATTATAAATAAACATCTCATTCTCTCAAGTGTATTAGTTGTTTTAGTTAGATCCAATCCTAAATGGTTTCATCCTGTTACTATCTATTCCGACTACTTTAGTTTTACCTCTTGATCATTTTCCGCTATTTAACCATTTTGTCCAACGTTTTATTACGAAACAGCTGAGCTTGTTGAAATAATTCTCTGTACCGTTGGAATTTGATGGAGAATTAAGTAGTATATTCAAAGCAGAATGTAGACGGTGGACAATTCATAACCAAAACAGTTTTCGTAGCAAACGCTTGAAATTGTGACTAATGGGGTTTGTTAAATTACATTTTCTCTGTTCTTTGTTTCACATTTAAGTAAACAATAAAGCCAAAACCTTTCTGTGATGAAATTTCTACTTATAAGTGGTACATTTTGTGTTCCATGCATGTAAACAAAATATATATTTTTTTATTAAATTATGCTGTCTTGTTTTGTAATTGTTCTACATACGGTTGAGCTTCGGACAAGTATGTTTTATAACAGATACCATTAAGAAATATAAAATTTGATGCAGAAAGTGTTCCAAAGAAACCTTGTCTTCTTTTATCCATTTTGTTTTCCATACCTTTTCTAAATTCTTAATTTGTTCCAGGACCTCTTCTATTTATTTTCAATTCCTTTTGCTCGACCTTTTGTACAATGACACATGTGTTCAAACTCAACTCATTCTCATAATTCTTGTCAAAGACATTTTTCAATGTTTGTGTCTGTAGTGCTAATTCTCTTCACACCGGAGTTTAAGCCTTTACAGTTTTAATTAAGTCTGATTTAGCCAAGCTTTCCTTTACCTTTTTTAAAATAAGAAACTCTCTATCTATACTAGCATCTTTTTGCTGCAATGACTTAAACATTTAATAAATTATCTTCGTGTGTGATAAACGTTATTGTGTATACACCCGTTAAGAGTAGACGAGAAGACGATGAACCTATAGAAATGGAATTTGTTCATTCTAGTTTCAATACATACACTAATGAATGATGCAGAACAAAGAAGATTGCTGGATGTGTAAGTTGATGACATAATTAGCGAACTAATAACAATGTTAAACAATTTAAAAAAACAGGGAAGTAAAGAGGTAGGTGGCAAAGGTGGCAAATTTCATAGTAAGGGATATAGACTTTTAAGATCAGATTTTACTGACAAACTAAAATGGATAACATATAAGATAATGTAAATCGACTTTATGAATAAAGGCAATGTTCTCAAGATATATTAAGATCTAATGTTTGCTATCTGTTCAAGTATAGCCAGTATATTAACAAGTGTCTGATGAATAGGCACTATATTAGTCTAGGGTCACATATGACTAATATATATATATATATATATATATATATATATATATATATATATATATATATATATATATATATATATATATATATATATATATATATATATATATATATATATATATATATATATATATATATATATATATATATATATATATATATATATAATATATATAAAGAATACAAATCATATGGCGAATAACAACCCTCTCAAGCGTACTGGATCCACCAAGGGATCACGTTTGTCAGGGATTAATTAAAATAGATGCAATAAACTGACGACGAACAGTACGAAACTAGTAACTAACTAGCCTAAGCGCTTTTGACTCTTAATGAGTCTTTTTCAAAGGCAAATACCCTTTGCCTTTGAAAAAGACTCATTAAGAGTCGAAAGCGCTTAGGCTAGTTAGTTACTAGTTTCGTACTGTTCGTCGTCAGTTTATTGCATCTATATATATATATATATATATATATATATATATATATATATATATATATATATATATATATATATATATATATATATATATATATATATATATATATATATATATGAACACAGGCAATGAGAAAACGTACGAACGCTGGTAAACCTATAAAATCTAATGTGAGAAACGGTTAAAATTATAATTTAAATATTATTCTTCCAAGTAAAAAAAAACTAGAAAAACAAGACAAAAACAAAAGAATGCTAAAATTTCTGAGATTTAAAATATCGGATACTTTGCTTTTAGCAAACTCTATATATGTGGAAATAAAATATGCATCGACTCATAGAGAATTAACTAACATGAATGAACAAGTATACATCATATAAATACCTTAATTGCTTTATGAAAATTGATACGTTAAAACATACGGAATACTACTAAGACTTTACTCCGCCCTCAATGAAATAATTAAGAGATTCAAGACCTGAATAAAATTTAAAGTCACTGCTTATACAAAAGTGTGAAGTATTAAAAGTCTCAAATGAGAAAACAAACAGAAAAAAGGCTGATGTAGGTGGACCTTGTCTATACGTAAGAAGCATTTAAGAAATATGTATCTCCAAACCGAAAATTTTCCTTAAAATAGTTCATTAGAAGATTAAGAGATGTTAATTGACATTTCAATATAGAAAATAACAATGTAATGAAGTATACCTTAACCTCGTGATATATTTGTTTAAGAGCTTCGTTTGGTTATTATAATTAATAATTTGACTGGTGTTATTTTTATGCCGTTCTAAGTCATGTACATCATGGATGTCTATAAATAATTGGAATAGAGTTGAAACTCTTTTAGACAGATGCATATCTGATGACAGAATAAGGACGGTTATAAGAATGGCTTTGTAATCAATCGTAAGGTCCATAACAAGAGCACCAATAACTGGGGCCTTCAAACAGACAATTCGTTTTCTGTATGCATGGGTCACTAACATAAAAAAGAACTTGAGAACTAGTGTGTTTGTATGTGTGCGTGTTTTTTTATTTTTAGCGTAGCTTTAACAATTTTAAGTCATATCGCTATGATGTCTGAGGTGTGACAGATTATAGTGATGTCTATCACTGGGGCATCATCCCGCAGAGATGTGGTAGAGATGTGGCATGATGTCCCACCCAGTCACATCATCCTGACACCAGGCCGACTAGTCTTTACACTAACTTGTTAATGCTGAACGCCAAGCGAGGCAATTGTTAGCATTTTTCAAAAAATCTTTAGTATGACTTGGCTGGGATGCCAACCCACGACCTCCCGAATCCGATGTCGACGCTCTAAAAACTAGGCTACTGGAGCGGTCGCGACATTATTGAATGAGTCGTATATAATTGTCCGGTGGATATAATATAACTACGTTCTGGATGGAAATACAAATACGTGTGTGTTGGTATTAGATAATTGTGATCTATATAGTAGATGCATGGTCGTTTGATCGTCGATTACTAGTTGTTGGATATTAGTAACTGTGCTTTGGATAATTGATATTAGTAACTGTGTGTTTGTGGTACCTAATTGATTGATATATAGCAGATAATTAATTAGTGCACAAAATATAACAGGTTGCAGGATATTAGACAACTAGGTGGTGGATAGTAGCTTGATATGTATTGATATGTAAAACTTATGAGGCTGATAGTCTTGTTTGGGTGCTGATAGGAGATAAGTGGGTGTTAAACAGCAACTAAATGGTCTCTGGATGTGAGATACTTTAGTGTTGGTAGTAGATGAATTTCTAGTAAAGAGCATGTCCCTGTGTGCTGGATGGTACATAGCTGGTTGGTGGATTGTAAATAACTGGGTGTTGTCATTAGATAACTAGATAACTTTTAGTAGAAAACTGCTTGTTAGATTATATATAGAGATTTGTTGGTAGTTAGTATATTACATGATGTTGGATCACGGAATAATGGATCTTGTATGGCAAATAACTATAGTCATCAAATTGGTGTGAAAATGTAAATCAGTCAAGAAAATATGTTTTATAAAAATATAAGGCATTAGGGAATGTTGATAGATATAATTACACATAATCACTTCTTGACATTTTCATGTTGAGGGAGGTGGATATCAAAGGTAACATTGCTTCAGAGCGGGTTATTTAATTTTAAAGTTTCTTCAAGAAATAATTTAGTATTAGTTGATGATGAATAGTATATACATTGCTTGTTTGAAAAAGAATTGACCAAGATATTATAAAATAAAGAAGAAAATATAAAAAATATATTTACCTTTTTGTATATATTAGATATCTTATCAAGGGGGTGTTCTGGCCAAAACCCCATTTTTAACTTTACGAAAAAATAGCCCCATCACTTTAGTCTAAACAAATAGAAAAACAACATTGTTGAGGCAACAAAATCTATTTCATTACTGATTATTTGTCTAGGACCTACCATTAAATCCTCGAAGACGTACAAGATAAATATGGTTTGGCAGGAAATCCCCCATTATAGTCTACTACTGTGAGTTTTACTTGAAATCGCTGGCGATGTATATCTGATATTTTCATGCAAAATTACTATACCTACCTTCACAAAAATTGCAATCCACTATTAAAACTCGCTGAGATTTTCCACAGGTCGCAGGTCGGACTGTTGTTAATGCGATATTAATATAACTCGCTGAGATATTACAGAATAATCAATAAATGCGTAAATGTTACACGAGACGCTCCAGGGAGATTAGTTTTTGCTTCGTATCAGTGCTGTTTCAAGGCATGGGCACACTGGGCAGTTGCCCAGGGCATCATGCTGGCCATATTGCTAATAAATAGTATAGCCGGTAGAGAGCCCCAGTGCATTGTTTTGCCCAGAGCCTACAAGGTTGCTTAGACATCACTGACAGTTATATCTATTTATTCTTTATCTCTAAGAACTCGGTAGTCGTGTGGTTGAGGCGTGTGGAAGAAAGTTACTACTTCATATATTCGAATCTAGAAAAATATACCACAGATGTATGGCGTTCCGCGGCACATTCTTATTTAAGCTTTAATGGAATTCCCACCCAGGCTCTATTTGTTGAAAATTAAATTTAGTGAAAGATAGATGTAAAACCGAAGATCATATGGTTTAAAATGTACAAAAAGGTTGAAATTCAATGAATAACAATTTAATAACAATTCAATAATCAAACGATTTAACATCCCAATTACACACCATCCGCTCGACCGTTTAAAAAGCTCATTGCATCACTTGATAAGCAGTGTGAGATTGATTTCCATTTTTCTTTGTATTTCTACTCATTTGGTGTATCCTTTCTCGCTCCTATTTTTCCCATTTCCTTCTGCTCTTTCTCCTCGACTTTTTCTCCAAACTCCTTCTCCTTCTCCTCCTCGACTCTTCTACTACTAATCTTCTGTCGACTTTGACTGTCTCGGCTACAGTCTCATTTCTGTTTCCAACTCTTGAAGACTTGGGACCCAATGAAACCCGAAGTTCTCTCGCCCCTAAAAAGCTTCCAGTGGAAACAAAAGGAAGGTGCAATCTTTTTACTTAGCTCTCTCATCTCACACTACACACAGCATATCATCAGATAATGGCTATTAAATTTCTTCGGTCATTCTTTCACATCGAGATACCCATTATTCTTGTACGGTAAAACAAACGTCATGATACAACATGGTTTCAATTACATCTTATACATACATCAATAAATTCCGTCACATCAACACATATTCCTAATTCCAGTATAATGCACAATATCACAATAATTAGATGCATTTATTTACCTTACAACGCATACAAAGTACAAATATATTAAAATATCCATGCTCTGATATACGCATTCATCAAGAGTAACTAATCTTACTGCAAAATCTAAATTTTTTAGGTCGATCTTTGTTTTGTTTTTGTTAATTATTTGAGAACACATTTAGCTGAACACATGTACGATTAACGAGATTTATTGGGAATGGCTGCTATTACAGAGCCATAATGTACGGATTGGTTCAGCCAAAATGTCAGGAGTTATTGATTTATAATTAAAGGCTTAGTTTCTTTAAACTTATCGGAACGGAGTTAAAGTTAAGGTTTGTATGGAAGCTGAGTTGAGACATTGATTAGTAGCCATTTGTTGATAGACCTATTGCAATCTTTCGATGCTTGGGAAAACGTATTTTTTTCGTTTGTTTTTTTTATTATTATTATTTTGATTGGTTACGAAAGGGGGGGAAGCCTTGTTTCACACGGAAAACTCTTCAGTTTAGATGTGCAAATAGAAAATTTGAAAAATTAGTCTACGCCTTGTCCTACAGAAATTTACAAAAGTAAGGCTCTGAGCGAATTTAGAAGAAAATCATCAAGGGAAAGGAATTGTCTTGGATAGTTGACAGACACGTTCTGGAAGTAAGAGCTTGGCACAACAATGCATTTGCAACAATCGTATGTAATTGATTGATATTACTATGATGATTGTAGGGTTTATTTCAATATACCTGTTTGAATTTATATGTTAAGTTCGCAGATTTAATTTCTTGATATGGTGTACCTCTGCTGAGTTCGTTTATCAGTGTCCGTACAATGATATGTTTTATATACACATTGACGACTTATTGAACTTATAGTCCATTTATTAGTGTAAATTGTGTATTTGGAATTTAGTGCCTTATTTAAGTTGAAATGCGAAAATCTGAATGAGTTCTCCGACCTATATTTGAGTTCGTATATGATCATCACTTGAGTATTGTAATGAACACAGTAGCAAGTAATTTCATTCCTTGGTGTAATTGAAACTAACCTGGACTTAATGTCATGGTAGTTATTGTTAGAATAGCCATTTAGTTGACCATTAATTTTATGAAATAAGATTGTTTACGTTCTGTTATGGGCATCTAAACTAGATAGCCGTAAAATCTGTTTGAAATTGGGATAAAATTTATCTGACTTATCTGAATGTATTGATTTATTCCCCCAACTTAATGTGACGGAAATTTATATTGTTTTGTTGTTTTTTTATTATTATTTTGGAGGAATCGGGGGTAGCTCTTATGTCTACGCTCTACGTATTAGGTCGTACAGACCCAAAGTGGACACAAATTTGAAAGGAGCAATAAGACTGGCACCAGCAAATTTGGAAAAGAAAGTCAAAGCGAAGGAGACCTAGATTAACCGGCGCAGGGTAATAGAAAAGAGCAGTGACAGTGAAATTCGGACGAAAACAAGACTATCAGGTTACGAAAACTGTACGAGGCAATGACTTCGATCTGTTCAATGTGATCTACATGATGATTTAAATTCTATTACGTAATAGATTGGTTATTGGTCTCATTGTTCATTGTAATCGGTAATTCCTGCGAGAACCTGAGTCAAAAGAAAGAAGTGTATCTTTCTATCGTATTGCATCTTTATTACTTTTTTATGAATTGTATTGTTACAAATTTTGATTAAATTTTTCCTTTATTTGTAACGGTGGCTCGTTTTATTCTATTCTATATAGCGGCTCAGTTCCTTATGTATTCCATCCGACATTTTCTCAAATTCTATTGATATTTACTCGTCCCGGGCAAATTACACCGTTGGCGATCACCTCTAGGCAAAGATAACCAAACGGATAACACCCACCCCAACAAAGATGGGAGGGGCGTACACCGACACACTTACATACTTCAACCATTCCAAATTCACAATTCAAGCAACTCTAACATAAGGCATCAATAAATGCACTGGTTTACCACGAAGTAATCTAATAGTGTTTTACAAAATTAATTCTGACCACGAGCTAACAATCTGCAAAATACAACCGAACATCTAATAATTCTCTACATAAGTCTCGAGCCCATTTTTCGAATACGCATGCAAATGAAACACTACAAAAGAAATTCTACATACTAATGATCCTAGTAACTAAGTACAATTATGCTGCCGTAATAATCTGTGAAAAACGAGCAAAACACTTACATGCCTTTAGAAATTTTCTGTTTCTTTAGAATCTACCTCTAAGATTTTCGTGAGTACTAAATTTTCTCATACGAGTTTGAAGTAACATAAGAGTCTGTATTATAATCACACCATCTGTTTTAATTCCGATTGAATATCTCTCAAATCAAACTTAGTGGTACATGTCCCTCTCGCTGTCTGTCAACGTGGTGGCTAATTAGAACATGCCCTCTCACCCCGTGGGCTTTCCTTTGTTCTTTGGACCAAGCGTTAACACATAGGTGTTATAACTACAAACTTTTGATTATATTGTGCGGTATATCGCCCTTGCCGATTCAAAATTACGGTCTACGGCGGGTCATGTAACTATGAATAAGAGTTTAACACTCTCCCGCAGCAATCTTTATACAGCAAAGACATGGCCGCGGTAATATTCCCAAGACAGGTAGATTATAGACTATGCATGACTTTAACACATGACTTTCCATATCTTTATGGCGGTTAGGTTCAGTTACCGGACAATTAGCTTTTTGGTGTTTTTGTTTTGTTTTTTTTACTTTTGTCAGTAATTTTACAGCTTCTTTAATATAGTATTTAATACAATTTTTTTCATAATCTTCGTCATTAATATTTTTACTGTTGTAATATTGTCAAGCTCTCGATAAAATATATCTCGTTCGACATCTTCATGTAACTCAATTCTAGACTCACTTTCTGATACTGCGTTTATTGCAACAATAATGTGATTTACGTTATACTTTTCTTTATCAGCGGTGAGAGAGTCTGTCAAAACTAGATATGCTGTTGTTAGCAGGTTAGTGTCAGTACTGTTATCCACTATTTTTAACAGCGTTTTTTGAACAAAGCAAGTCATACTGAGTACACGAAATGTTAGACGTTTAGCAAATGTGTCCTTGAGCTTACGATATTTTTTTTTTAGAAATTTGTGTTTCCTTGTTTCAACTAGTTTTTCAAGCCTGTCGTTAATATTCTTTATTCGCTCTTACTTTGGTTTCTTACCACCATGAAATTTTATTTTTACAAGGTTAAATTTATCAATAGTCAAAACATTTTCTTTATTTAGCAGTGTATTTCTCTAATATTTTCAACTTTTAACCGACGTTCCTTACAGTCGCTTACAGGGCAGTATTTGCTAATTATGTCAAAGTCTGATAGCATATTTCAGTTGAGAGCCTCTCCTACCTGAAACTTTAACAAAAATTATCGCTGTTCTTAGTCAAACCTGTGGAAACGTAAAGTTTTTTTTCAGTCGAGTAATTTATTTATTCCTCAAACTTCTTCCACATTTTCATAGTCTAGAGAATCAACATCAGCCATTTCGATCTCCGTCTTCGGGTTTAGTTAAAATTATAAGCTCTTCGGCAACGCTGATCGATGGAGGATGAATATACATAATAGATTACAATCACAGCATGGTTTGAAAGGACCTACTGCTCTGGAAACATAAATCCGGAAATACTATTACTTGTTTGTGGTTTATTTTTCTTCAGGATCAAGTGTTTATTGCCGAGAAGTAGTAGTAATAAGATATTCAGAATTATTAAAATCATAACCCAGTCTCCTATACAGTTCGTTGTACTCTCGAAGTTTGCTCACAGGAACAATACTGAGCGTTTACTAACAATTCCGTTTGCAATACAAAAAGCTATCAGAGCATTTCTCACATTTACTTCAGCATTATTAGCTACTAGAGCTGTCCTATATGCGATTGGAATTGTCAAACAACTTTTTTGTTGAGGCAACACAATCAGTATGCAATCGGAATGGATCCATCAGCCGTTTGAGCAGTCACGGCTGCGTTGTTAGCAAAAGCTCAGAGCATATTTTCTGTGATCAATGTTTGAGAATACAACGATGGTTTTATTAAACGACGAAATTAAACAGCTCATTCACGTCAAAGCACAGTAATTGGATATTGCAGGGACTACACAAAAGTTGGGGGTGGGTGGTACAAAACACTATTATACTTGACCGAGATGATAATAACGATTGTCTTATGAGAGCTGCTGTTGTGCAGATTGCCAGTTCGTGATTTCACAATTGGCGTTACGGTTTCCTCAGGTTATCATATCTATCTCAAAACTAATATGAAAAAATGTTAGGTCCAGATAACATATATGTTCTTTTAACATTTGACAGATGCATAAAACGTCACGCCGTTAAAGGTAGAATTACCGTACAGGATTAGTGATAACAATTATTTTATTTGTCAAAATCCATAATGAAATAACTTTTTGCATGAGATTGACCTATTGCAGGACAAATATAAAAACTAGCACGAACTATAGCTAAACGAAAAGAGGTTTCATTATAAATAGATTTCAAAATGTGTAGCGTTCCAATAAAATTACTTATAACACAACTCCAGATATCCAAATCGTTACAAGTTAAGCCTTTTAGACTTGCTCTGTCCGTGGTACTTGATATGGCAGTACTTGAAATATCAAAGACGTTAATGTACCTGTTCTTTTACAATTTTGTTACGGTTGAGTGGCCTGATACCGAGTTGCTATTTGCAGATACTCACTCGTTGATTTATAATATAGAATAGATATAGAATATAAATAGATATTTACAAAGAATTTTATAAATACCGGGATTTATTTGATCTTTCTGATTATTTCAGAGACAGTGGATATCACTGCGATGACAATAAAAAAAGTAATAGGAAAGTTTAAAGGCGAAGTTTCAATGAAAATTATAATGAACTTCGTCTGATTGCCTAGTTAAGTGTGTTGCTTAAAGTTATCTAATAATAATGTCAAGAAATGAGCTAAGGGAATAAAAGGAAATGTGGCCGTTTAAATAATCGGATTTGATGATTACTAGTCTGCGTTAGACTGTGTTTGTGGCCATGTCGAAATGACGGCAATAAAATCCAATTGTCATAAAATTGAGACAGATGTGATAATAAAATCTGGACTTTGCAATTTGGATGAAGAGAGATACTGTTTAAATGCAGTTAATACATTTGCGTTGGGATATAGAATGTCTTGTAGTGTTGATTTTAGCAAGGTGGATTTTTTTAGATTGGTTACTACAGTAAAAATCGCCAACGATTTTAAAAAACAATAAGGATAGTCAAACCTTTGTGCGAATATGAAATATAATGGAAGATATTACGGTGGAAGATACCACGTTAAAGATGAAGAGAATTCTCTTCTGGGGTAAGCATATAACGATTGTGCTTAACAACTTAAAGTATAGCAGAAATAAGATCAAATTGCCTCTGATTTGCAATGATTATTCGGAATATTTTGATAAACTTGATTTTTATAAACCTGATAAACGTACTATGATCACAAAAGAGCTCGTTAAATTATTAACAATCTTTATAGTCCAATATCGCAAAACAATTACACAAAAATACTGTTGATGATGAGCTAAAACACGTTATGTTAATAAGACTATATTTTCATGTAGGATTAAACTTTATAAAAATGTTAGAACCCGATTCTCTTATCAGCGGTAAAATAAAAATGTAATTGTTAGGTCATGTCGATGAAAGTTATATTATTGTAAAAAGTGAAACATTGCAAATATCTGGAGAAGTTTTCAGCAATTTTGTGTGAAATATCAGATATAAAAATTGCTAGCAACTTCATAGCAAAGTTTTGTGTAAAATATAGCAGTAGTCTTATATGAGGAGGGAGTGTCTGGATCAAACCCTATTTTGATTGACGACTCTGCTGGTTTAATAGTAGGTCCTTGCCAGATAATTAATGATGAAATAGATTTTGTTGCCTCAACAGAGTTGCTTTCGTAGTTGTTTAGACTTACTTGAGACGGCTATGGGTGGGTGGAAGAAATTATGTTTCGTCAAGTTTAAAATGGTGTTTCGACCAGAACACCTCCTTCATAAGACTACTATATTATATGACGGTGGCCTAAAATAAAGAACATCTTCAATGTCTACTCGTAGTGAGATGATACTGTAACCACCCGTTTAGTTGTACAACAGTAACTTTTTATTCGTCTGAATGAAAAAATTTTGTCTTGGTTCTTTCTGTTCCTGTACAGCTTGTTTGTATGAATCAAGACCGCGTTCTCGGAATCTAATCGCATGTATTATAGGTATTTAGATATGTTTTATTGTATAGGTAACTGTGCGTTACGTCGAATAGTGGAGAATTCGCCCCATGAAGAACTCTTTTATTGGATAATTCATCCCAGGTGTCAGAAGTCGCCCCATTGCCTCTGGAGAAGTCTCCTCATCGATCATATATACTAATTAGTATTCGCCCCGTGGTGGTTACACAATATTAAATCGCCTCTTGAATTATTCTATTACCTAATTGAGATTATAAATCATGTTGATTAACGAACACGTTGAAATTGGAATGTGACCCCTCGCCTCTTTTTCTATAGCAATTGTTTACTAAGGCACTGTGTATGTCGGAACCTTATTGCCAGTCAATAGCTATTGCTGTTTGATACTGTCACCATTCACCGGCGTTATATCAGACTTTTATATTGCAAGTTACCCCCCCACACACACAAAAACGAGTTGATACAATCATATGTGCGGTATCCAAGATGGCAAGAAATTCAGTGCAGTCCCATTTATTACCTCATATATCAGATTATTTTACAGTTTCCTAATTTCACTCATAACTTTTGTTTCCATCCATCAAAGTAAAACATACAGTGTAACTATTTATTTTAAATGAACTCATTATTCTCAATCTGCTTTGCCTCTTATTTTAGAAATATCTGAATTATATCACCAAATACCCATTTTAATAGGAAAAAAAAACTGGATTAAAATAACTGAAATACGCGGGGATTATCTGAAAGCTTCACTCTATCTGTTCGTCCACTAACCTCACTGATGTGAATCAGCACACACACACACACACACACACACACACACACACACACACACACACACACACACACACACACACTTATGTCAAAGGCTTAGTGAGATTGAAAAACTGGAGAAAGCCCTAATTAACTTTTGTTAATTAATTAAGACAAAATACAGCAATGCTTACGGTTTCAAACGTGTTATTGACACCAGAACATTCTGTTTAAAATATCGGTAATTCTAATTCTGAACACACGGAGCACTAACCCTGTGTTTTCGTGACTCGCGATAATTTCGACCTATTTTGCGGATCTCTTTGAAAAGATGTAACGTTTCTGCATCTGGCTAAGAAAAAGGAATACATTACTTTAGACTCTTTACATCAATATTTGAACCGAATAACTATGTCAGGTTTATAGCCGGTTTTAGAAAATTTAACGTAACAAAGCACTAAATAGCAAGATATACTAAGCAAACTAAACCATGTTTTAAAATATAATAATTGGAAAAGATCAACATTTAATAAATTTTGATGAGGTATTTAGTTGAAGGGAAATAACACATATATACCTACCTACCTACCTAACTACATACATACAACGAGCAGCAAGTCGACAAGCAGATTAGCAAACGATAAAGTTGGCGTGGGACAACTTGTTGCAAAATTAGAAAATTCTACGATAAACATTTCTATCTTTTAAATAAGTTATATGAATGATTCGGAAAGATAAATATTAAATATGTTTTTCTGGGTTACAAGTTCAAGAAGGTCATGGATGGGGTCTTCATGTTTAAAGTGAGAAATCACATTTGCATAAGCATTATATATATATATATATATATATATATATATATATATATATATATATATATATATATATATATATATATATATATATATATATATATATATATATATATGATGCGAATTCTCCAAATACTTCTGGGCAAATTCTGCATGGAACGAGTTCTCCATTTACCATTTCATTCACATCCTCAAAGTTAGCAACCTGCTCTGTTAAAATTATCATATAATATTTATTCGTAATTATATTAACCATCATCCCTATTTGACAGTATGAAATGAGCATTGTTTTAGCTGGTATCCCAGAAAGATTAACGTCCCTTAAGAATAATGAATACTCCCTAATATCTGGAACAATGAATCGAACAACTCTGTAAAACTTTACATGGAGTTCTCCCTCGACAGTAAATAAAATGTAGAAATGGCTGAGGGTATCGAGATCTTAGAGCCTGACAAAGACTTTCCTTTGCATGAAGGAATATTTAACAACGACATAAAACGTGTGTCTAAGTTACTGAGGATTCATGATGTCGGACAGAAAGACCCACACGGTAAAATGGCCTTTTTATTGGGCACAACCCTAGCTGTTATTGAAAAATCGAACTCCCACATCATTATTCGTTCATTCTGTGAAGAGCATGAGTCACAAAGGATTATATGCTAAATAAGATTAAAGTCTCTTGCGTACAAAAGAAATCATGCATATTTTAGTGATTAACTGTATCCATACGATATTATGTCCGATGCTGAGATCTAAAATGGGATGGGGGTTGGCTAGAGCAGATTTTATAACTTAACATCGGCTTTTTACAAGTTCCCGTAAGCATAGATTTTGAAATTGTTGCTTTCAAAGAAACTATAAAAAAAACTTGTTCATGTGTTTATTAAAATGCAGATCTGAATCGCAGTGAATCCATCTTAAGTTCTACAGGTCATGTTTTAGTACTAATCTTAGTACCTTAGTCCTAACTTGTGGACTAAGATACTAATATTAGTACTACCACAACAAAAATACGACATCGTAGCTAGTCAGGTCTATGCTTTTTCCTCAATAGGGTAATCTGGTAATATTCCAACCATTGAGGTCCTTCACATGAGATTGACAACTTCATTATTGAAGCCAACTACTGTGTCTTTAACTATGACATGGGAAGTAGTCTATTGGGCTACTTGCAACAAGTTTTATTATTCATCAAGCATATAAGTTGATTACTTCTTACTGAAAAATTATTTTGCTATGACTATATATGCAGGGGTTGTTGTGACTTATTCCGACCTCTGATATGTGTAATTCCGATCACACATATAGAAAAGTACATATTACAAGCTTCATCTGTAAAATAAAAAAGATTTTGTTTATTTTGATGGATTTAAAAGTCTTTAATTGTTTTTAACTTTTTTTTAGATAGAGAGATAGCAGATAGAGAAATTGCTACATAGATAAGTGTGGGTGTTATAGAGATAATTGTGGAGAGAACTAACTTTTTTTTTTACTAAGAATATATCTTTAAATTTTTATTTATTTATTTTTAATTGTATATTTATTCTTGGGGGGGTTTTCACCAAAGTTCAATACAAACTAATCATAATTCTACATTTTCTTTTAAGCTTGTGTTCTTGGTCAGAATTGCCCTTATATGAAAAATATGCTGGAGTAAATCTGACCATTACACAGAACATTGCATACTATTGTTATTTGTCATTAAAATGGTGCAATATTTACCTTTTTAGAGATACAAAGCATTATTTCAAAGCTACAATAGCATCATTATTATATTATTGAAAGCTATACAAATCTTGAATGACTTATGCCTGACTAGGGCCCTGAATTAAAAAAACAAAATGTATGAATGCTGCTTCTGAACTTGCACAGAAGCGAGAATACTGAAGCTATTACATCATTTTGTCACCAAATGCTCTCCTGGAAACCTCTTTACTAATTTGCATATGCACGTGCACAAATAAAAACAAAGAACATGCTAAAATAATTTGCATAGCTTTGTTGTAAACAGTGGGAGCTACATCCATGGTTGGAGTCACCCTAAAGGTCAGAATATGACCATGTTACCCTATAAATTGTTCTTTTAAAAATTTAATGCTAATTTTGTTTAACTAAAGTCTTTTCAGCTCAGATTATTGAATGCTTTGCACCTTAACTGTCATCACAAAACTTCCAGATGAAAATTATTGATTGCATTGTCATCAGATACTAAACTGTGTCAAGAAAAGAGCAATGTTGAGTCTAATCATCACAATATGGGGTAGTATACAAATTTGCTAATCAATATGCATAGCTTTCATTGTGACATCACAGATTGCAACATTAAATCCGGATTGTACTGGATAATACGGTGAGGTTGATTTCATCCAAATATGTCCACATAACCATTCATTTTGCATTATGTGCTTCTCTGGGCATGTAAATAATGACCAAAGGAATATGGATATGTGAGAATCCAAATAAATTGAATAATTTATATTCAAAAGTAGGTAATATCAAAATTTTAAAAAATGACACCCATTGCTGAAGTAGTCTTTGTTGAACACCTACATGACCTGTATGACTTTTACTATAGTTTATATTGTTTTGCAGTGCATGGGAAAGCATGCTAAAGTGGCCCATGCTATAGTAATGGCTGGAATGATGATTTTTCCCATCATCAAAAGCCATAGGGTTTATAATTTTTCACCTGTAGACCAACAAGTTGTTCTCTACATTTTTTCCTAACATTTTTAGTGGCAGTGAACAACTGTGTAAGGTATGATTAGTGCTAGTACTAATTTTAGTACCCTACTTTATGAATGGGATACTAATCAAACTTTATATGTATCTGTGGAGCACCTGGCACTTTTTTAGCCTACAGTAAAAAAATTGTGAACATGTTCCTAATATCTACTGAAGAATATAAATAGTCATTTTATTTTAAGCCTGAATTGCTGCATGTCATTGTAGAAATATGTGTAAAGTATTGTGTACTATTAGCTATTATGTTTTTTTGATCATACCCCATATTAGTTTAGCTGATAACTATGTCTGTCTTCAGCCTTGTTATTTTGTTTGCCATATATGGACATTGCATCAGTAATTGAAAACATAAACTGATCATAGTATGGTATACATTGGATAATGAATCACAGAATAACCAGATATGGTATTAAAGCAAGCCTTTTTGAAAAATAAATTTACCATGAAAATCTTGGTATCTTTCATGTTAGATAAGGAAAACTTTTCAGCAGACCAGTGATGAAGTGTAATACAGTACATGTAATAGATCATAGTCATATAAATGGTAGATTATGAAATCCTTTTGAAGAAACTGAAAATCTACCAATGTAATGAAAGCACAGTTAGATTGTTTACTTCATACTTAAGTGAGAGAACACAACATGTTTATATTAATAATGTTCTGTCTGAACCTGAAACAATTAGATGTGGAGTACCACAAGGCTCAATTCTGGGTCCATTACTGTTTATTTTATTTATTAATGACCTACCACTTGTACTAAAGGACTCAGTATCATCTACAGATCTCTATGCAGATGACACAACATTGTCAGACATCCAAAACACAAAACAAGAACTCAAAATTTCTTTACAGATTGCCTTAAACAAACTAGAATACTGGTGCACATGCAATGGCATGGTGGTTAATACTGGTAAAACTAAAATATTACTTATCTCAACACAGAAAAAAAGAACAAAACTTGATAGCAATGAACTATGTCTGACATGGAAGGATAAAAGGTTGCAAATGGTCTGTCACAATAGTCTACTTGGTGTTTTGGTAGATAATAACCTATCATGGACTGAACATATCAAACATATCAGTAAAAAAGTCAATTCAAGTTTATGGCTTCTCAGTAGGATAAGACACTTTCTTTCGGAAAAGCACAGAAAACTATTTTATAACAGTTACATACAACCCTATTTAGACTACTGTAATACAGTATGGGGTAATTCAAATGATAAAAACTTAGCAAAGCTGGCACATCTCCAAAAAAGATCTTTTGAGTTAATATCAATTCAGAAAGAAAGCAAGGAAAATTTAGTTGGTAAGTTAAAAATACTACCTATTAAAGACCGAATCTGTTTAAGAAAAGCCAAATTAATGTACAGGATAGCCAATAATAATGCTCCTGAATATTTACAATCACTATTCAAGTATAGGCTACCTGGAAATACTCCCCACCTGCGATCAATGTCTACCAAACATTACAAAATTCCCAAACCAAATAAGGAATTATTTTAAAAAAAGTTTCCAATACTCTGGAACTTTGCTCTGGAATAATATTCCAGTTGAGATTAATAATGCCCACTCTATTTCCTCTTTCCAAACCCAGTATATACAATGGCTTCAGAGATGCAGCAAAAATAATTAAATTTCTTTGAATGAGGGCCTTAAGGTAGATTAGTTCTTAGCTAATTGAGTTACCCTCTTTAAATAAAGTCATAATAATAATAATAATAATATAGTGATTCAAGCCAAAGATGAAAGAAGTGACAACCATATGTCAGTTTGTTGACCAAAGACAAGCGGTAGATAGTTTTAAGGATTTAAGGGATTTTTACATGCTCTGCCTGTGGGGCTGGTAGTACTTACTCTAATTGTTGTATCAAACAGTGAGTAATTGGCACATGGAGAATAATGTGACCACTTACTAGCAGCAATCAACCAAAACATACTCAAAATATACTATGCATTATTTGGAGTTAAAGGCTTTTGTCAAGTTGGTGAAAGTTGTGTTTGAGTTGGAGTTAAGTTTTTGGCAGTTCTTCAGGAGTTTATGAACTGCATACACATCTTTGATCCCATGTCAGTTCCTGAAGACATACTATCAGGTCAAAGCCCTTGATTAATGTGATGTACAAGACAATTAAGCAGGATTCTGGCTTGGATTTTTACTGTCTGTTGACTGCATGAAGATATGCACCAGTGACTGCCACAGATTGTTATCTTTTTGTAGTCATTGCATCTTATACTCTAGGGGTATAGTTTCTTAAGTCCACATTGACTAAAACAGTTCAGCCAGATTCTGAGCCATATGTCAGCCTCCAGTTCTGTAAAAATTCTATAGCTATATTATCTGTTGAAGATACTTTGATATTTGACAGCAGGTTTATTTCTTCAGTTTTTATATTATTTTTTATTATCCTGCTCACTGAGAGTTGATTGTTCATTGAGAATGTGGTTGATGTGTTGTGTCCATTTTTGTAGTATCATTTCATTGTACATGAACAGCACATAGTTTTGGACTATGTTCTGATGACTGTTGCCTGCAGATTGTCTTAAATCACATCAGCCTTGTTGTTCAGCCATAAGTCTTGTAACACTCTTTTGAGTTTGTTTGGATATACATGTGGATGTTGTTGAAGGCTGCCATCTTAGATGATGAAGTGCTGTCTTCTAGATGAGCCATTTTGGAGCTGCTGTTTCTCATTTATTAATCTCCAAATATTAGAATCTGTTTGATTAAAGCAATCTTTATGTATAATATGTGATGCTATCATGGTTTCTTGATGCATTTGAGGAAGAGTCTGTTGTTGCATTTGACAAAGCCATTTTTGCCACCAACACTGGCCATGTCTGGTAATCTATACATACTCTAGCATTGAAGTCACTTTTAGAATGGTAAGCTTGTCTGCATTTGGCACTTGTGTGATTTAGAGAATCATATGTCAAAATCTAACATGATAAGAAACATGATACAAAATTGTATATCAGTGCCCAACCACCTTCAATAAGACAACCAACCAATGACCAGTTTTATAGATCTTTCATTAATTCAGACTCCAGGTCTGCACAAAATTAGTCTATAATCTTTGAGTTGGACATGGTGAATGCAGAATCCTATCTGGATCAGTTTGTCATGCCCTTTGGAAGATCTGTGAGCTTGCTGACTAGCTGTGATTTGATGGCAAATCCGACACCAGTTTCATATTTATTTTGGCCACTCTGAAAGATGTAGCTAGTCCACGCATATTCATACTTAAGTTTCTTTTCTCCTTTAATGCACAATGGCTCTTTATATATATATATATATATATATATATATATATATATATATATATATATATATATATATATATAGAGAGAGAGAGAGAGAGAGAGAGAGAGAGAGAGAGAGAGAGAGAGAGAGAGAGAGAGAGAGAGAGAGAGATGCACACATACACACATATGGTGGTTGTAAATGAAACTTACCATACTGAGGAAGAATAATACACTGAAGTAGTGTGTGTGGTTAGAATAACCACCTATGTTATATGTCTGAGGATAAAAACTGACAGTATATGTCCCTAACAAAAGGTGGTGAATAATTTTGAATACAGCAGTCTTGTAGGCAGTCACAATAATGTAATGGGAAACCAAAAACATTGGCTGGGCTGTTTTCAGACTTGCTTTCCCATGGACAAACACACATTTTCTAAATTTTTCCACACCTGCTAAATTATTATATCATCCCTTTAATAACTGCTTTTTAAAATTTAAGCAAAATCTTAAGTATAGATAGCTATAAATCATCACTTCTATTCAGGTGTTACATTAAGGTATTCTCCAAAAACATGACAGGTAATCAAGTTTGTATCATAGTTATATTTTGTCCTACACATTTACAAAAAGTGAAGAGTAGATAATACACAGTTTTTCACTAAGAACATTTTCTATAATTTATTTTAAAAATAAAAGTAGTTCTGTATTTCTTCAACATTTTTACTGTATCATAACCTCTTCTCAGATATACCCGTATATGTATTATTATGAGAAATTGATGAGTGCAGCAATTCCCATGATATATAAATTCATGGTATTTTACAACAACCACATAATTTCAGATTATCCTGAGAAATTGCTCAAAAGGCACAAATGAACCAAAAACCTTCGCATAGAATGATTAATGTTGGTAGACTTATTTCTCATGAGAATCAACTAATTATTTTTTGCATTTCCAGATGAAATTTTGACATTTTATGATCCTTTTAAAATAAAAATGTTTAAGAAAGAGCTCTAAAATTACTTAAACATGAAGATGAGACAAAACCAGTTTTGATTATTGTTAAAAAAAGCAATTATATGTCAGCATGTCTGTATTCATAAGTAGTTTACTAAAGCAAAATAGAGTAAAAGATTTATAGAATAGCAGGTGCTAGGAGAAGAGATAATGAACAGATAGTTCCTTGACATGTATATTTATATTGTTATAACTCTAGGTCTTAAACAATGTAACAGAAACCAACAAGCATAATACAATGAACAAGTAATTTATTTCTTTGAGTTACAGAGTGAAAATTTAAGATACTTAAGTCCAAAATAATTCTAAATGTCTTATAACAATTCCAAAAGTATCGATTGTTCCAAATAAATTTCTGTAGTCTTGAATGTTCTGATGTACCACATGATACAATCCACAACTTATTTAAATGAGTTCCCGATAATTCCAAAGTAGTTTTAGTCCAAAATGTCACTGAGGACATTGTAATTCCAATGAATAATTTAAACAAATGGTTCCATAGACTGATCATTAAACAGGAATGAATAATTGTTTACCAAACCTCTATTTATACAATTTTTATGACTTTTGTTGCAATAGAGTTGTCTGGAAAACTAACCATTTGCATGGAAAATTCCAATAACCCTTAAACTAAAATTCTAGTAAACATCATGTTTATTGCCTAAAATTTGACAAAAGTCAGGTAGGCAAAAGCTCCATTCTCAACCCTCAGTCACAATTATGACAGAAATCAGGTATGCAAAACCTATGCACAACCTTCAATCACAGACAGAATTAAGCACTGAATTTAAATTAAACCATGTACTTTAGCTTATTGTAGAACAGTGTATGCTTGAACTAATTTTCAACCCAGATATTTTTATCATCTGTGAGGAGACATATAATTCTTGTTTTTAAAGCATTGAATACTAAACTAGGAATAAATATAGGCCTTCTTTTTTTGCATTTCCAGTTTAAAGAGGTGGTGAAATATTAGTCACTTTCAAAAGATGATCAGTTAATGATGATCTTTGCTTTGTAATGGATTTTGACCAAAGTTCAGTTATTTGAATGGCCTCAGTTTTTGTAAGACATTTGGCAAGTTGATTATTTAATTGATCTTTGTTTGATCAGCAAACTTATGGAAAATCAAAAAATTGTAACCAATTCATAACACTAATTAGTTCTAGACATCCAAGTTTGATCATATAAAAAGTGTAGTAACATATCTTATCATGACTCATTGGGATATTATTTGGGTAGAGATAATGGTGTGTCCAGATGCTTGATGAATTTATAGAGAACAAGTCATTTATTCATATTATACTGGATTGATCAATAAGACTGAATAGTCATAAAGACTGTCATTTTTATAACAGGTGATTGTGGTTTGCATTTTTCTGAAGACACCAAAATTGTATATAAATTAAGGTTGCTAATTGTTTTAATTCCAGTTATGTTCATCTGTTGCATTTAAGCCAGCTTTATTTCTCATCACTCTTGCAGTCATTGTTGTAGTGTTACACCGACAGTCATAAATATAAAACTGGCATATTCAAATATAACATATCCACCATAAAGAAAATTATAGATTCAGTTAGCTGCATTATTTTCACTTTCTGGCAATAACAAATCAGGTTATCCTATTGCTAGTAAAATTTATTGTTTGTTTTAAACAATTTTCAAGATCATGTTAAGATGATATACATTTCTTGTTAACAGAGTTTTTGTCTGAATTTACTTCAGACAATTAGGCACAGACTAAAGACAGATTACCCTACATGTTACTAAAATTAATTTTTGCGGCATTGCTGCTGAAGACTAGAAACATGTATGTTGAATATGCCCACATATTTTTCTCAATGTCATGCCCAAATGTAGATCATAATGAGGAGTAATTTAATTACATATTGATTCACCAATCATAACAGTCAGACAGACATGCCTATTCAGTTACGTGACATCATCTTGTAAAATACACATTACTTTGAAATATAAAACTTTCCTGGAATAACATAATAGTTGAATTCTTACCAGAATTGAATTAAAATTAATGTACTTAAACTGTATGTTTCATATACAAGATATTATGCAATGGCACATGTCTTTGTAAACAAGTTTTACAAGGCAAACGTTTAAAGATTCAAGTGTGAGTGTAGTGTAGTGGCTTTTTGGAAGTTGTACAACAATTGATCCCTCCACTGAAGGTGGCATCTGTCAGTCAGCTGTTGTATAATAGATTCCAGTGGATCACTTAACCATTACCAGCTACTTGTGTAATTGTTATGGAAAAAAAAAAGACTGTAGAGTGCACAGTTCATGGTGAATTGTTACATAATGGGATGACTTTACTACAGTTCACACATTGTTTAGTATGAATTGTTACATAATGGAAGGATTAGACAATAGTTTGCACACAGCTTAGGGTATATTGTTACATAATACAAGATTAGTTTGCACGAAGCTGGTGTGAATTACATAATGGGATGACTAGACCATAGTTTGCACACAGTTATGTGTGAATTGTTACACAATAAGATGAATAGATTAGTTTGTACACAGCTCATTGTGAATTGTTACCACAATGGGATGACTGGACTTTAGATTGCACACAGCAGGGTGTGAATTGTTATAATAATGAGTTGATTAGACAATAGTTTACACACTGTTCTGTGTGAATAGTTATGATAATGGAATGATTAGACAACAGTTTACACACAGTTTGTGTGAATTGTTATGATAATGGAATGATTAGTGTTGCATATCAGAGTTTAAAGTAACACAAAGAAAGAGTGGAGACAACAAGCTTCATGAATTTTAACAAAAATAATTTATTTCCCTAGAAAACATGTAGAAAATAAAAATATGTGAAATAAGACTTATGATTTATGAAAGATATCCAAATTGTTTGTTCTAAAGATATAAAAGTTCAGTCCCGGTCAAAGATGGCAGATGATGACATCAGACAAAGGCTAACACAAAAATCCCAGAATTTTTACAGTGAAGCACAGTTTATTTTGTTCTGTTCCAATTTAGAAGAATTTCAGAAAATGTCTTTGTCCAAACCAGTAGTGTTGTTCTCCAGAGAAAATAATTATTGAGAATGTACACGAAGTACAATTATATCTACTAACAAAACACATGTCGTTCTATGTAGACTCACAAACAGACAACTTCTAGCATAAAAATAACTTTTTTTTAATGTAATAGAAACAATGTGGCTCACTAAGATGTTGAAATTGCCTACAACTCGGACTCTACTTTTTAACAAATAACTAAGCATATAAACAAAGCTAATATGTCATTTCATGTTCAGTGTGCACAGATGACACTTGTAATTTTGCAATGCATCTCTACATTAGGAAAGCCTGACCAAGTATCAGCCAGTTAATTTCATAGCTACTCCTAAATGATGAATTTACTATCATACATGGGGCCCCGAGTGGCCAGTGGCCGAGTGGTCTAAAGCGATGTCCGTTACGGATCACTGCCATCTCACCTCTGTTTGCAGGTGTTCGAGTCTAGGATTCGTTGAATAATGTGGATATGTGTGAAAGCTTGCCAGTAGCTTCTCGTGGGTCGGTGGTTCTTTCCGGTGATATTTCCCGGTTTCTTCCTCCACCATTAATACTGGCCGCCATGAATAGCCTATCGTGTGCTGAAAAATGGCATTAAACCCAACAACAAACAAACAAACTATCATACACAGCTTGTGCTTACATGAGTCACATTTACAATTTAAGTAAACACAGTGTTTCAAACAACATTAGACCCATGTTAAGATAATATTAATAATAATAATAATAATAATAATAATAATAATAATAATAATAATAATAATAATAATAATAATAATGACTAAATTTAATAATATAAAAATGAAATAAAAAGATTTATACAGAATCTATTCCTTAACACACATAATTCAACTGCAGGGTGATAACATTAGACAATAGTTTAAACAGGTTGTGTGTGAATTGTTAACATAATGGAATGACTCAGCTATTGGTGCTTCCCAATAAGGTCACTAGCAGATGATATTATGCCCATTTTATCTGGACAGTGGTCAACCAGGCATTTTCTCCCATATACGACCACCTAAATTGACCATTTTGAGACACACTGAAGCAAAATCATCATATAAATTACAAATATAGATATTAACAGGAAGTCCAGTTTGTGTTCTATTTATGTACATATGTTTTGTAACAGTAACTTGAGATTCAGTGAATTTATTAAAACTTCCAGACACCATATAAACTCTATGGTAATCTACCAGCATACCACAAATATGGCTGCTGATGATGTCATTTGGAAACTGTCTATAGTTTGCATACAGCTCAGTGTGACTTGTAATGATAATGGGATGACTTGATTAGTATGCACACAGCTGTATGAATTGTTATATAATGGGATGACTAGACTATAGTTTGCACACAGCTCCTTGTGAATTGTTTCACAATAGGATGACTAGACTAGTTTTCACACAGTTCAATGTGAATTGTTATACTGTATAATGGAATGACTAGACTAGTTTGGACACAGTTAAGTATTAATAGCTATGTTAATAGAATGACTAGACTATAGTTTGGATACAGTTTGGTGTGAATAGCTATGATAATGGAATGACTAGACTATTATTTGGACACAGTTCAGTGTGAATAGCTATGATAATGGAATGACTAGACTAGTTTGGACACAGTTCAGTTTGAATAGCTATGATAATGGAATGACTAGACTATTATTTGGACACAGTTTGGTGTGAATAGCTATGATAATAGAATGATTAGATTATAGTTTGGACACAGTTTGGTGTGAATAGCTATGATAATAGAATGACTAGACTATAGTTTAGACACAGTTTGGTGTGGATTGTTACATGTTGGGATGGCTTGCTTCCCAATAAGGTCACTAGCAATGGTAAATCTAATTTTCCAGCATACCACAAATATGGCTGCTGATGATATTATGTCTATAGTTTGCACACAGCTCATTGTGAATTGTTCTGATAATGGGATGACTAGATTAGTTTGCACACAGCTCAGTGTGAATTGTAACTTAGGTGGCACACAGTTTCATATTTAGCATAGGGTTAGAATTTTAAAGAAAAAGAGTTTCCCCATGTTTCCTCACTAGTTATTCTGGCTATTTAAAAGAGACTTTGTATATCTTAGGTATTGTTTAATAAACCTTTAATTCCCTTTATTTTGGTGTATGA
Source organism: Potamilus streckersoni (assembly GCA_016746295.1). Classification (NCBI taxonomy): domain Eukaryota; kingdom Metazoa; phylum Mollusca; class Bivalvia; order Unionida; family Unionidae; genus Potamilus; species Potamilus streckersoni. The sequence goes on along the minus strand of JAEAOA010000747.1, from coordinate 697,298 downwards.
TTGATGGGTGTAACATTGGTTAGAGAGTATACAGCTTGGCCTTACTCCAGATGTGCACATTTCAAAACAATGCTAGCTCTACTTGCTCATTTTCACTTCTCGAACTTCAGAGATAAATTGTAAAAAATAGAGCCAATAACTTTTTTTTATATTTTATGTATTTGGTAATTCATTCATTACACATTTAGAAGCTGGTATTGTCTAGTTTGGCAAAATTCATTTTCCATATTTTAATAGCTGCCAAGAATAGTGTACTTTAGACAAATTCAGGTTGATTTTTGGAGCATAAGGGAGCAGTCATTTTAGTTAGCAGTGTCCTAAGATCATTTCAAATTTACAAAAGTAAAATATTCAAAGAAATTTCAGCCACATTACATGAAAGTAGTATATAGGTATGTCAACATTCTCTCCACTATTCATGTTTAAAATGCAAACAACTTCACCTTACATACATCACACTCTCAAAAGTACATAATAACTGGTGAGCGCCACCTTAATGGGATGACTATACTATACATAAATCACTAGACTATAGTTTGTATGAGTATAGGACAAACAGAAATAAATTGAATCTGCATGATGATTATCAGCCTTCTCATTATTAACCAATCACTACCTAAATTATCATTTACTTTACAAACTGGTTTGTCATTTTTTATTTTATATTTGAGACATTTTTGCAGCTGCAGGGTTTAACTTAATGCTTTTCACTTTTGACATGCTATGATGAAAGATTATGAGAAGGCTGATAACATTTTTCATGGAATTTTTACAGTATCCTATATGATGTGTTTCAGTCAATGAAAGAAAGTGAAAAGTCATGGTTTTCAAGGACTCAGATACTCTTTGATAAGTGAGATTTTTTTAGTAATTTTTATTGAACAATATGTTTATAAATGTTATAAATCCAATAATTTTGTACAGTTTGCTCTCACCCTATTTTTGGAATGTAGTGCTAAAATGTTTGAAGAGTTAGATTGTTTTAACTTTTTTACTACATGTTAGTTATATCCCTTGACATAGGCTAGGTTTGCTGTTATATGTGATGTCATTAACAAATGAACCAAACACCCAGTACTTAAGTGTTTGTTGATGGAAAAGTCATATAAAGTCTAAATTACTATTTAGGTGTGACATTCATTCACAGCATAAGATCAAAACCAGAAATAAGGCAAATAGTTTCCTTTCTTATATTTTCTTGAGGATGGAAGTATAATTAAGTGCTTGGCCTGTAGCTTATAGATTGATAAATAACACTTTGTATCATTTAAAAGTCAGCAGAAAATGAATGTGACTTGTTTACTTGACCATAGATTATCTTAAAATGTTGTATACTTAATAGTCAGTTTCCAAACTATAATTGATCACATAGGCATGTTACAGGGTATGTGATTAGATCTTAATGTATACAGAATCAGAGTACCATAAGCTGGAGGAAGGAGTAGCAGACTTCAATTTACCAGTATTTTATAGCAAACTGAAATTAAATGAATCAGTTTAAAAATACTCTTTTATTGTTACCAATATGTATTTTTTGCAAATATTTTCTCTGCTGGCGTGACCCTTTTATCTGTATAAATTAATTTTTGTAATTTAAAAAAAACATGGAAAATTATTTTTTAGAAATATCAAGGTAAAAATTTCATTTTGCTGTTTCCTTTTTGATAGTACACATATGAAGTATGAAGTAAAAATTTAGATTTTTAGGACAGTAATATGTTTCTTTTTGGGACAGTATATGAAAGTCTTGTTATTTCTAATCTCTCAGGATGAAATTTGTGCAGTGGATGATGGGTATTGCTACTCTTAACCTACTTAAAGGATTGTGATGGAACACACATCCATCCCATTGTCTAGTTTGTTCTGATTGAAATTGGTTCCACTCAGATATCCAAAATGACCAGAACATTTTGAAAATCAATTTTTTTTGTCTAGCTTTGATATGAATTATAATCACAATGACAGAATGGATTAAAAAAATAAAAAATACAATAACTGTATAGTGTTATTGTAAATTTGTACCATGGAAGCTCATATATTCTTGCAATTGTCTCTTTAAACTTAATGCTAATTTCAGGAGAATGCAGAATATTATGATTGTAGTTTAAACCACATTGCCTGCAAATGTGTTTATGGAAAGCTCATAATGAAACGAAGCAGAAAGAAGGATGTGGAAAAATCAGTTTGAAGGGGAAAATGGAGATGCTTAGTGAAACCCTGGACCTTATGCAAAAAGCTCCTCATTTTGATCACACATTCATGTTTTGATTTTTAATAGTGTGCAAGCTGATTAACACTTTACAAATTTTATAAGTTGAAATCCATTTTGTTTTTAAAAAACATTTTGCTGTACATATTTGTTAAATATCATGAATCCAGTGAAAGACTGAGTTCATGTGTGCACAATAAGTGTGAAATTTCATTAAAAAAAGGCTCAGATTCATGTCAAGTTATTGTTTGATTTTGAAGTTTGTTGCATGTTTAAAATCTAATCTTACATATATATATATATATATATATATATATATATATATATATATATATATATATATATATATATATATATATATTAAGGTTCATGAAATCTTTTGCACTTATTTCTTTTAAGACAACCAAGTTTTTCAGAGGTATTTCGCATTGGCTAGATTTTAATATATATTTATACTAAAAAGTGCTGTTTGAACATATATAATTTTTTTTTAAAAAAGATCCATTATGATATAGAAACTGTTACACTTAAAATATTGAAGACATTAACTAGAATCTGAAATTTTTTTTTTTCAGGTAATACACCTCTTCATTTGGCAGTTATGCTGGGCAGAAAAGGTAAGTTTTGATTAATTTTTGTTTACCCTAAGTCATATTTTGATTAAGTTATCTAGGAACAGTCTTGACTAACTTGATTATTCACATGACATTAATGTTTTTGTTCAGTTTCAAATGCAAGTGACCTCAGGAGAAGAGCTAAATGACCTAGATAATTAGTTTTTTAGAATAATATTGGTGTAGGCTGAATTCTTTAGTTGTTAATCTGTTCTCTCTGCCTATCTTGTCTGCATGCAAGTTACAAGCTTTAGGACAAAACTATAACTCAGATTTGGTTGTCATCTATTTTTAAAGGTCTCAGATTTGGTTGTCATCTGTTTTTAAAGATCTCAAATTTGGTTGTCATCTGTTTTTAAAGATCTCAGATTTTGTTGTCATCTATTTCTAGAGATCTCAAATTTAGTTTTCATATATTTCTAAAGATCTCAAATTTGGTTGTCATCTTTTTCTAAAGATCTCAAATTTGGTTGTAATCTGTTTTTAAAGATCTCAAATTTGTTTGTCATCTATTTCTAAAGATCTCAAATTTGGTTGTCATCTATTTTTACAGACCTTGGAAAGATGTATAGAGCAGATCCAGGTAAAACATTTCACATGGTTGAAATTCAAAAGTAAACTAAATATTTTTCTTTTTTTTCTCATATTGATGAATATTGTGTGTTGAAGAGAAGGAACAAACTTTTTGAAGTATATAGCCATGTTACTATGTAAACAATTTACTGTTATATGAGGGTTAATGAACAGTAATTGACATTAGATTTTAGTTCCACCATAAATTTGACATTCTTTATTATTCTATATAATCTTGATTAATTCTAGTACATTAGATTGAAAACTTGCCATACTGAATTAAGTAAAAGCACCCTCTTTATATGGCTGTATGACTTCTAATTTACTCAGTACAAGGTCAAAAGCCCTCTTCACTGCCTCATATATGCATTGTACTGTATAAGGTCCCATACAAAGCCCTCTCCACTGCCTCATAGGCATTGTGTAAGGTCCCATACAAAACCCTGTCCACTGCCTCATATAGGCATTGTATAATGTCTAATATAGTCCTCTGTAAGTATCCAAATAATACCCTGTATTGAATATCCTACATAATGTCCTATTTAAGGTCCCAAATTGGCCTTGTATAGGTCTCCATATAAAATCATGTATAAAATAATATATAATATCCTGTGTAAGTTCCTATATGGATCCTGTGAAAGGATATGTATAAAGCCCAGTATAAGGCCTCAAAACCCTAAATAAAGCTTCAAAGTGCCCTTTATTATGCCTGTCATGCCATGCTTAGATGTTTTTAATTCATTACACCATACTTTGAGTGGCAGATGAAATAAGTGAATTTCAGTTTTTGAAACATTGAACAAGGTGTAGAAATTACATGTTTTTTCAGTGGTTGTTATTCTGTTTAATCTGTGTTTCTTGACATGATGTTTACAAATTTGTTCAGACTCGAACATCAGTGATATGTATAGAAATATTGATGTCCACATTGTATACAAACACTTGTGATAGGGATATTATTATACAACTTTGACCTAACTCGATACATTTCATAAAAAGTACTAATAATATAATTACATGAAATAAGGATGATAGTCTTAAGATCTATGCATGCAGAGTTGATAATATTGACACAGAATAGCAAGATGAAAGTTGATTAATACAAATGTTATGTAATGGGTGTTTTCTCATTTACCTGGTTATATATCAGAAATGATTTCTTTTGTGTTAGTAAGGGTCACCTGGCAGCCCAAATTTTCATTGGTGGCCCCAGAAATTATATTTTGAAATATCCAAATTGAAAGGAAGTTATGTTTGCTCCCCAGAACTTTTCACTCATTCTCTTAATTTCATTGCATTGATTACAAGACTGGAACTGTGACTCTACAGCAATAATTACAAGATTGGAACTGTGACTCTACAGCATTAATTAAAAGATTGCAACTGTGACTCTACAGCATTAATTACAAGACTGGAACTATGACTACAGCATTAATTACAAGACTGGAACTGTGACTCTACAGCATTAATTTCAAGACTGGAACTGTGACTCGACAGCATTGATTACAAGACTGGAACAGTGACTGTTCAGCAATAATTACAAGACTGGTACAGCATTAATTACAAGATTGGAACTGTGACTCTACAGCATTAATTAAAAGACTGGAACTGTGACTCTACAGCATTAATTACAAGACTGGAACTGTGACTCTACAGCATTGATTACAATACTGGAACTGTGACTCTACAGCATTAATTACAAGACTGGAACTGTGACTCTATAGCATTAATTACAAGACTGAAACTGTGACTCTACAGCATTAATTACAAGACTGGAACTGTGACTCTACAGCATTAATTACAAGACTGGAACAGTGACTGTACAGCATTAATTACAAGACTGGTACAGCATTAATTACAAGACTGGAACTGTGACTCTACAGCATTAATTACAAGACTGGAACTGTGACTGTACAGCTTTGATTACAAGACTGGAACTGTGACTCTACAGCATTGATTACAAGACTGGAACTGTGACTGTACAGCATTAATTACAAGACTGGAACTGTGACTATACAACATTGATTACAAGACTGGAACTGTGACTGTACAGCAATAATTACAAGACTGGAACTGTGACTGTACAGCATTAATTACAAGACTAGAACTGTAACTCTACAGCATTGATTACATGACTGGAACTGTGACTGTACAGCATTGATTACAAGACTGGAACTGTGACTGTACAGCATTAATTACAAGACTGGAACTGTGACTGTACATCAATTATTACAAGACTGGAACTGTGACTGTACACAATTTTCCTCACCAGAAACCATTTTAATCATTCAGGATCTTGGAACTGCTTTTTAAGTGTACTTAATCATAGCAACTCAGGGTCATATCTGAATGAAAATGTGTCTCTGTAGCCAGAATATACTAAGTTGGTAAAATTGGAGTGAAGTTGGTATAGAAAGTTCAAAATAGTACATGTAGACTAACGAGTTTTGCAATGATTTCATGTTACATTATTAAAAATGATGATAAAATGTTATTGAAAATTTATTAAAAAATATTGAAACCTTTATGATTTCTCTTCATCACAGTTATAACAAAAATCACCCACTTCAAAAATTGCTAACATTTTCTATTGCAAAAGCCCTTTTTTCAAATGTTTATGATGAAATATTTTATACAATTGTTAATTTTGTTAGTAATGGACATAGATATATCTGTTGATCCATAATTTTCCTCAGATTATGCAACATTAAATTCTTCACTTGTTTTTTTTTTTTTTTTTTTTTTGGTTTCAAGGTACATGTACATGTTTGAATTTTGGGTGGGAATTCTGCACTTAGCAATGCAATTTTCTGGCATTCATGATTAACTGACTGCAGAACCTAGATGTCTTTTTCTGTTTCCACCTTCCTCTTAAAACAGAAAATTGATACAAAAGTTGATGTTTTACCTTAATTAATAATGTTTTGTATTGAAACAGGGTGGGGGAGAAGTATTGTCATGACATCAATGCAAGGTGAAATGACAGACTCCTATATCACTGTTGACCCTTTATGTACTGGGATTTTCCAGCAGACAAAGGATTAATGAGAATAGAATGCTTTATACTTCCACAATGATTTGTATTCCTTCCATAATTAGACAAAATTTTGTTGAGTAGTAGTTTGGATTGTTGCCAGTATAAATGAATAATGGTTGATATACACAGTTTGTTTTGAATTGCTTATATTCAACATGGCCAGAGATTTATCTGTCACAGTATGCTTTTTGTCTTGTGTGAAACACTAAGTGACTTTCTAGTGAACCATATCATGTGTTTGATGACATTATATATCATGCTTTTTTAATTGAAAATAGAATATTCTTTTAATAGTGTTAAAAATTCTGATATTTCGACTTTTGTCAGTTTGGTAAACATTTTGTAAAGATTCCTTTTCTTTACAACAGAGACATTCCATATGTTCATAGCGTACTATTTTTACGCCAGTAAGTACAAGAATTATTATAATGCTACCTTAAATTATATTTTGTTGCATGAATAAATATAATTTTTATCTACTACCATAATTGTTATTTGAAAAGGCAACTTCTATTAAAAACAAAAGGACTATTGTTAAATTTTGATTTATTTTATAAATTTTTGTGTCTGATTTAAAAGGATATCTAGAACAAGTGATTACAACAAACAATTACAAATAATAAGGAGGTTAGAAACCATAAGTCTATTTGTTAAAAATTCCCTAAAATACTAATTTTGCAATGAGAAATTCCCCAAGTCTAGGGTTGGAATTCATCAAATTTTGTTGTTGGGATGATTGCTGTACATACCAGATACTGCCAGCTTTTGTTCTTTCTGAACATGTGTCTTGTATATAGAGATGAAAAATATAAATGAACTTAGGAGCAAGTGTTTATCAATGTTCTTCATATGAAACTTACTGGGAATGTTATATGTTCTTTAAATTATACATTATTTAAATAAAAAAACTACCAACATACCCAAAATTTAAAACCAATACAGTAGGAAACAATTTTTGTTTTGACCTAATGGGAAATATTATTTATATATTTTGCCCTTAATGGGAATGTTATATTTTGCCATTAATGTGAATGTTCTGCTTTTATCTCAGTGGGAATGCCTGTTTAGCATTGATGGTAATATCCAATTTTGCTTTTAATGGGAAATCCTTGTTTTACCTTGAAGATAATATTCTGTTTTACAATAAATGTGAATGTTCTATTTTGCATGTAATGTGAATGTCCTTGAGTTATTGAGCAGTTGTGTGTGTGTATCTGTGTGTGTGTGTGTGTGTGTGTGTGTGTGCCTACATAATGTGCATAAATAGATACAGACATACATATGTCCAAGTCATCTAAAGCACTTGCCAAAATTAATGATAACTGCCATCCAACCCCTGTGTGTGTGGGTTGGAGTCTCAGGCTTGGCTGATGTGAGTGTGAGAAAGCAGCCAGGTGCTTTCCATGGCTTCTCACATTGGGTTTTTCCTGGCTTTTTCTCCAGGGCTGAGCAAATCCCATAGCCTGACATCTTGGACTAGTCATTTTTAAATAAAATAAAAGTAAAATTTTCCAAGTCACTAGTCCAGGACAACTGTTTTTTTTTTAAAAGTTAGGCTAGTCCTTAATTTTTCCTGCTTTAATCACTATATCTACCTTTATTTGGCCAATCATGCCCTCGGGCATACTGAATACTTGATTCTATCCCTTCTTTGTTTATACCTTTACATCCCATTGACTGCATATTGGGTTAAGTGGCAAATCAAAACTTAAGAAAGCCAGTATGATCAATTAGTAGTTTTGTACCTGGTTTTGTTGCCATGAGTTTACTCAATCTAGATCAGAATGAGCCACTCAATATGATTTTAATCCAGGGAATCAGTGTAATTAAATTAATGATAGGTATTTTACCCACATCAGTGTCAGTTTCCTTTGTAAACTGATTAAATGACAGTAATGATTCTTTAATTTATAACTCTTCCACATGTGGTATTGTGTTTGAAGCAAAACAATTTAACTATAGTCTGAGTCAATTAAACCATTTGTTCTACCCCCTTACTGATTTCAATAACAGAAACCTTTAAGTTGATAAGAGTGCCAAGAACTTAGTCAAGTCATTCATTGATTTATATTTTCTAACCTGAATGGCCATAACACCATCATCATCTGCTTGTTTCATGCTTAATTAATGGAAGTTTTCAAAATAATAGACGGACATTTCATTTCCTAAGCTTGTCCATTTCATGGAAGGGGTGTATGCACGACTAAAGATATGCATGCATATGTTGTCTGCTTCCGATATTTACAGTGTCGCATCAAGCAAAGCAAAAGAATGACAAAAAATGCCTTTCACTTGGATTCAACAATTGGTTTCATTAATATGTTCATGTATGCAAAGGAATATAATTCCAAACTGAAAGTTTTGGTAATTTACAGAATTATCTGGCAGTTAACAAATAGGATGAATTACATCATTATGTTGTCTGATGGAAATAAACTGCACTATAGTGTATGGAATATGGTGCCATGTTAGTATGGAAAGACCATTAAGAATGAATGGTGCAAAGTGATGCCAGTATTAGTGTCATTCTGGTTAGTCAGGTTAGAAATTATAAATCAATGATTCAATTGACTTAGTTCTGTGCACTTTTTATCACATTAAATGTTTTAGTTTTTGAAATCGGTAAGGGGTACAAATGAACAGGATGTAGCGTCTGACTATAATTAATGAGCAGTTTCAGTTAGTATTTAAAAGAGAAAATTGATGTTATGATCACTTTAGAAGTACATGTAGTTACCAAGCAAGCTGATAGATACTCTGTGGATAAAATGAGTTTGCTAAACTATTTTCGTAAGGAAGGTAATAATGGTGATTTGGAGAATATAAATTTGTTTGAAAATGTAGGGACCAAATGTAAGACGGATACTGAGTGTGCAGTAGCTATTTCTCCAATGAGACATAAGCAACAATTGGTGATGGCAAAAAATGTCAAATATGACACTACTAAAAGACAGAAATTTTCAGCCGCATTGGGCTGATTGTTATCCCTGGCTTGAATATATTGACTATAAGGAAACTGCAAACAATATCCAAAACTTGCACAGGTCGAAATTCACCCAGATGAACATTTCTGTAAATGGATCAGAGCTTGAGGACTTTAACTCTGACACAGGTTTCAACTGCTGGCTTAGTGTTTTTGCATGTGGCAGACATATACATGGACGTAATGTTCAAATCCATCAGCTAAAACATATATACATGAACCTGAAAAAGCCAAATAGCAATCAATGTTTTTGAAAAATTTAATTCTTTTAAGAACTAATTATGTTGTATATTATTTTGTTTTTTTCTATGGATTGCATACATTTCATCAAATCTTGGCAAGTGATTATCATTTTGGGACAAGTGAAAAGTAAGGTGGGACTAGAAAAGAGTAAGATGGGTCTAGTGAAGAGAAAGGTGGGACTAGTGAATTTTCTGAAACCACTTGTCCTGGACTAGTGGTTTAAAAACAATATTTGCTCAGTCCTGTCCTCCATCAATTGCATTAGCCAGCAGGTATCCTATTGTGTGCTGAAAAATGGTGTGCAACCCCCCAAAATGGTGTTAAACTAAAAACTACAACAACAACATACACATACATATATACATATACATGGAAGAGTTTTGCTTTTAAGTAGAAATAAATGTGCTGTTATTGTACTAAATAGATCACTTTTGAAATAAGTAGAATTTGAGCTGATCATTTGGTGTGTGGGTAGGTACCCAGTACAAAAGGGCAACCATCATAAACTACCAGTTGCTTACAAGATAAAGCTAGACCTGTGTTGACTACTTCACAAAGAAAATTTTAAGATGCTTTTTAATTGGTTGAAATACTCAGAATGGTCTTGCTAAATTGGACTTGGAAATAGCTGCTTTTTTAAAATGTTAATTTTTTTCATGCAGTCCCTAGAATTGACTATTGTATGAATCAAATGTCATAGGTCAGGGATTGTGAAATGGTTCTAATGATTATGTTTGTTACTCAGTTTGTGGACATAAGAATAGAGGTGAGGAAATACCCAACTCTTAGATCTTGAATGACAAGAAATAGAAAATATGTCACAGATAATTTTATGTGGAGCTGATCAGAGCAAAGAATTACAAATACTGGTGAAGACTCAAAGATGCTACAATGCTGGTTTAATCAGGTCCAATTGAGGGTGGAAGGGCACATATGGCCCAGTGGCCCAAACCTCTGCCCCCAAGGAATCATGTTTTTATGCCAATTATTTTTAGATCTCTTAAATTTTCTCAATGTGTACATAGAAGCAGGGCCTTCTATTAGATCTAAGGTTGGTGGTGTCAAAATAGGCAGGAGATTGGAGTGATCTCCTTCTGTGGGGAAAAAGTTCATTTTTTAAGGAGTCAGGTATAAAGTAAAAGTAGCCAAGTAAATCACCTAGCTCCTGGCTGATAAGGAAAACCCTTTTGTAGTGTTTTGAATCTTTATATAATAAATTTTATGGGCTTGTTTATTTACAAGATTCAATTTAACCAGGGTCATGGGGCCTTGTACTCTTGTAGTGGTCTGGGTTTCTCACATCCTCTGAAGTGGCCTGGTCTGAGTTATTCAAAAAGTAAATATTCTGGAAATTTTGTGCTTTTTCATTGCTATAAGTACAGAATTTAGCTTTAGATTACTTTTACAGTGGCAGACTTGAATCTATGAGAGTTATCAAAATTGCACTAGCTGATGACACTATCTCTAGCCATATCACAGGAAAAGCATGCCCATCTGCCCATCTTCCCCTCCATGTATACTTTTGAAACTTTGAATGCAGAAATGAGTACATTTTCCATTGATGAAAAATGCAAAATTTAGTTATATATTTCTTCTACGTACACTGAAAACTGCACATCATTTACCCAAAAACATTGGAAAGATTTTGTTGTCATTTTTGGTCTACCATTTAGGACACAGTGTTCCATTCATTACATTGCATTATTGCTGGGAGCCAGTGAGATCATGTCTGTAGGATACTTTAATGTAACAAAATGGCCACTTTAATGTAACAGAATGGTAGAAAAGTTAGCAAACTGTACTGTTGCATTGAAAAGTTTCATATTTGACCTTAATATCATATTTGATATGGCCATAGGAAGCCTATTTTTTTAAAAATCATGTAATTAAAAATAGGTGGTGGAAGCATCCACTTTTGTTTTTGATATTAGTGTTGTATGGGGCACATGTATAGATATCTCACCAATACCTGATATGCTGTATATACTTGCTTATAAATCAAGTTCAACTGCAAGTTAAACAGAACCAGATCTGTTGATGCATAATGTGCCAGCAGATCTGGGTCTGTGTAGTTTGTTAAGAGTAATCATTAGGACAAACAGCCTAGATCCTGATCTGCAGGTCTATAATGCTAATGTATAGCAAGATTTATGTTGCTGCTGTTTGACTAGACTTATAAGTGAGTATATATGGTACAAGAAAGAATAAGATCCCACTGGTTAACATGAGGTAGCACTGACTAGTTTTGTATGATTTGCAGTAAGGTAATGTTTTGAAAATACTTTATCAACATGTCAATAAAGCATGATTTCATTTTATATGCACATGGCAATGATTCTAGAAATACACTTATGCTTAGATGGTTTGATTATGTTTTGGCCAATGTCTACAGGTGGCTGCCCATTTTCTATTACTGTATATATTTGCTTACAAGTCAAGCCCAACTGTAAACAACAAAGATCATGAACTGCCATAGCATAATGTGCCTGCAGGTTACAGTCTGTATTGCTTGTTTTACTTATTACTCCTAAAAAAAAAAAAACAGTTTGCAGCTGGACTCAGTAGCTTTGATGTGTTTTCCATCATTGGTAGTGAATGTTTTTGTGTTAAATTGGTCCTTTCTTGGTCCACTTTTCCATTAAAGTAATATCTGTGATGCAATTGTTACCTCCTTCTATATATGATATATTTCCAGTTTTGTTTAGTACAAGCTCTTTATGGGGTTTCATTATGAGGTTGTAGGGAGGGGACTTGATATGACTGTAAAGAGGGTAATCAGAGAAAGATCAGCTTTACCATACAGTCTTTTTGCTGATTCTTTTTATTTTATACTTACTAGTGGATATAGGGCTTTATTTGGATAGCTACAAGCTTTGAATTTGAAGGAGTACATCTTTGAGCAAACCAGTTAACCATAAATTGTTTAGTGCTACCTATGACAAATTTGACTTAGATAAAAATTGTAGGCAACAATGTGTTCAGATTATCAGAAGGATTTGTTTGCTCTTTTTGTAAGAATACTTGAATCCCAGATTGGGACTCAGTCCATGATGTATATTGTGTAACCATACATGAGAACTTGCTGCAGCACCTATATACACCATAATGTGTATTCCCTGTCCCAACTGCCTTCACCTACATGTACACCTTTGCCTCCCATCCACCCCTTTCACTGTAAATACCCATCCTCCTAGGCTCCTAGATCCTGTATATCCACAGGCGTAACCATCCAGTAGATCCAGTGCTGTGTTACAATTGTCAGCTTTGCCATGTAATAGGGAATGTTTACTGGATGAAATAACACATAGAGGCATCCAATTCAGTATATATGATAAGAAACAGTGGTATGGAAATCAATATTACTTGGCAAGAAAGAAGCCATCAAAAATTCAGGTTTTTTCATTCACAGCAACAATCAGATAATCAACTTGTTTCAAATGTTGAATTGCACATGAGGGAATTTGTAATTTTCTATTTATTCATTTGGTATTGCCCTCACCACAGCTTTTTCAGTATGAGGAACACTGAAGATAAATAGGGAATCTTTTATGGCAAAAATCTATTAGTTACTTTTCTCTGAATGCACATTTGGGAGTGTGAATTACTTGTTGTATATGTATTAAATGTACTCCACTTTGTGTGTAGGACAGCAGATCTAGGTGTACACTGTTCATTTTAAATTATAACTTGAATGAATAGTGTAGACCTTGATATGTTGGTGATTTTGTTCTATGCTGTTGTTCCTGTTGTCTGTGCATTATACCTGGACAAAAACACAGGAGAGGTCAGAATATTTTCTGTTTGGATGACTTAAATGTATGCCTACATGACATGGCCAAAATTTTTCTTAATCTTGTTGAGTTGTATACCTGGAAACTGGCTGATTTCTTTCACAAATATGCATGCTGCTTTTGATATTAAAATTTGAATAGTGTCTGGATATGAATTTAGAAGCTCAAAATAAACCATTTTACTGAACACCTGGAATCTGGTGGTTATTTGGCTTATCTCAAATTTGTACCTTTATGCAGGTGGTTGTTCTGGAAATGCAGGTGCAGTATAAAATTAAATGTTAGACTGGAATTGGACTGGTAGATTCATTTTACATGAAGATTTTGGGTGCCAGTAGTATAAGTCAAAATAAACCTTTGCAGTAAAACCTTGATTATTGAGTATTATGTTTATCTGGGTTATTCATTAACATACCATTCAACAAACAGAATTTCTCATTTATTTGCTAAAGTGATTCTTAATCGAAATTTTCTTTAATCCATTCAGAAGAGGTTATGGTATCTTGATAAATGCTTCACTGTTAATTTTACAATTAAAGTGAGGTCTTGTTATATTTAATTTTTATTATTGTAAGTGATTTGTTGGGCTGGAAGTACATTTTACCTGGAAAATTGTTCAAACCTTTTTTCCTTCACATATAATATAAAATTAATTGCAAGTACCAGAAAATATTTGCATGATCAGCAATGTGCTCACTTTATCTCAAGTGAAAGATTTAATTGTTTTTAGTTTCTGCTACAACTCAATTTTCAATGATTCATAACTGTTACTTATCGATGATACATGATTGAATGATACATACCTGTTACTTACCAATAAAACATATTTCAGTGATACATGCCTGTTACTTTCTATGATGCATGATTCAATAATAAGTATCAGTTGACTGCTTTTTTAGCCTAGAGGTTAGAGTCCATCTCAGATGATGGAGGTCACAGGTTTGAACTCCAGCTGATCTATGCCAGAGACTTAAGAAAATGGTACTAGCAGATGCTCAGCATTAAGATGTTTCTGTTAGGACTGGTTGGCCTGGTGTTATGATAATTTGACTGAGTGGGATATCATGCTACATGTCTGTAAAATGATGCCCCAGTCTGAGACATCACTATGAACTGCCACACTGCAAACATCATAGCAATATGACTAAAAAAGTTTTAAAGATACATTAAAAATCAGAATCACACACACACTGTTACTTACCAATGATGATTGATAACTGTAGACTTATCAGTTCATAGTGTAATATTGTAAATTATTTACTTTTGGAGTAATTACATTTGTAAAATTCATTAATTCAGTAAATTCAGCATTATCAACATATGTTTTGTAGTACACATAATCATTTCATATTACATGCCATTTAAGCATGCTGCTGGCAGTTTAATGGATTTACATTGCTGTATCTTGTTATCTTGCTTAATTTGCAAACATTTTAAGCTCATAAATGTTTTATGATATTATGTATAAATTGAAAATCTTGATACAGAATGCTGATTCTGATGGTTAATGGCATTTTCATAATCACATTTCACACAATATTATTAGCATTGATTTTGTATGTTTATATAATACTAAAACTATTAAATCTGAGAGAAGAGCGTCATTTGGACAATTAGGCATATTGTATTTGCTCTTGTGTACACTTCTGTTTGACTGCTGTGATGGCCAATGTGGTTACAGCTCTACCTCGAATGTGGGAGGTTGCAGGTTCAAACCACAGTAAAGTCATTATCAGAGATTTATAAAAAAAAATGGTACTAGCAGCTGCCTCACTTTGCACTCAGTAATAAAGCTTTATCCAGATTTGCATTTCAGAGACACCCAAATGTTTAATTTGACCCCCAGTTTTGGTACCCCAAATGTTTTGTGTTTTACTCAGTCTGACCCCTAGTTTTGACACCAAGGTTTTTTACTCAGTCTTGCACACCTAGGGGATACATTGATTAAGAGGTTAGTATTAAGTCTGGTAAGCCTGGTGTCATGATAATGTGACTAGGTGGTACATGATGCTATGTCTGAAGACATCATGTGATATGACTTAAATTGTTAAAGCTGTATTAAAAATCTCTCTCTCCCTCTCTCTCTTTTGTTCAGCAGTACATTCCTTCACTTCAAAATTTCATTCTCATTATGTTTACATATATCGCTTTTAGCACCAATAGTACTGGTCAACTTTAGGCAAAGATGGTGTTTATTTGGAAAAAATAGAGAAAACATTAGTGACACTTGTCTGTGACAGTCATTTGTATAGACCTTAAGAAGATTCTTGCTCAGTGTAGATATCTGAAAGTATTGGGATAATCTGGTGAGACAACACTAACCTAAGCCTGATCAGCTTGACCCAAATTGAACCCTATTTTCACTAAATTTCTTGAAATTTTCACCTTTATTTTGGTTTTAGAATATCTGCCTCATAATACTAAAGACAATATCAGAACTTGTGTCAGATGAAGAAATGTTGGAATGAATGTAAAACACTTTTCAATTTTTAATTTTAAACACCTGGAAACCTTTGGGGTTTTTACATCACAATAATGTTGAAATTTTTTGCATATTTTAGTAAGTTGTCAAAGACTTTTCTCATGAAAATTTAGGATATTATATATGTTTGCTGAATGTTCTGTGGAAAATTTATTACCAGCCGAGCTATAATAAAGGTTTTCAAAAATTTGTTAAGAAATTTTGATATAAAGTGTATTTAACAAAAATGGGACAATGTGATTATTACTTGAACCTTCTTAATGAAGAACCCTGAGATTTTGTGGATGTCTGGTCAGAATTGTTCATGAAGGGTTTTTTTTAGGAGTTTTTGTGATTACAGGGCCATGCTTTTACATGACAGTTCCTAAGGAGATTTTGTGAAGATAGGACTGGGCTTCTGCATGAAGATCTCCAAGTTGATTTTGTGAATACATAGCCAGGTTTCTACAAGATAATCAGTGAGATTTTGTGAGGTTTCTACATGATAATCTGTGAGATTTTGTGAATACATAGCCAGGTTTCTACATGATAATCTGTGAGATTGTGTGAGGTTTCTACAAGATAATCTGTGAGATTTTGTGAGGTTTCTTCATGAGAACCTGTGAGATTTTGTGAATACATAGCCAGGTTTCTACATGATAATCTGTGAGATTGTGTGAGGTTTCTACAAGATAATCTGTGAGATTTTGTGAGGTTTCTTCATGAGAACCTGTGAGATTTTGTGAATACATAGCCAGGTTTCTACAAGATAATCTGTGAGATTTTGTGAGGTTTCTACATCATAATCTAAGAGATTTTGTGAATACATAGCCAGGTTTCTACATGATAATCTGTGAGATTGTGTGAGGTTTCTACAAGATAATCTGTGAGATTTTGTGAGGTTTCTTCACGATAATCTGTGAGATTTTGTGAATACATAGCCAGGTTTCTACAAGATAATCTGTGAGATTTTGTGAATATGTAGCCAGGTTTCTACAAGATATTCTGTGAGATTTTGTGAATATGTAGCCAGGTTTCTATAAGATAATCTGTGAGATTTTGTGAATATGTAGCCAGGTTTCAACATGATAATCTGTGAGATTTTGTGAATATGTAGCCAGGTTTCTACATGATAATCTGTGAGATTTTGTGAGGTTTCTACATGATAATCTGTGAGATTTTGTGAATACATAGCCAGGTTTCTGCATGATAATCTGAGATTTTGTGAATACATAGCCAGGTTTCTACAAGATAATCTGTGAGATTTTGTGAAGTTTCTACATGATAATCTGTGAGATTTTGTGAATACATAGCCAGGTTTCTGCATGATAATCTGAGATTTTGTGAATACATAGCCAGGTTTCTACATGATAATCTGTGAGATTTTGTGAATACAGGATTATAATCCACTTACATGCTAGATATGTCACATTTGTGCCTAATATCATTTGTTTTCATTAAAGATGATGAGAAAAAAGTGTTCTTGATTAACACAAACAATAACTATTTTCCACAATAATTCAGATTGCTCGATAACACTATTTACCTTTTATTTTAAATTTTTCTTGAATTTGAAGAAAATAAAATGTCTGCTACATGTATTGAGAAACTTCAGCAAGATGGAATGTATTTTTCGTGATGCAAACTTAAGCTTCATATTCAGTTGGAGTCCAGGGTCATTAAAGTTCCTTAAACATCAGTTGCACATAAAGGTCAAAGGTTACAATGTGTGTCATCCATGACTACACTATTAGAAAAAAAGTAAAGCCCACAGCGGACAGAATATCAACTAGAACTTTCAAGCAGATGCAAACAGTTTTATAGTTTTCTCTTTCAGTATTCATGAATGGTTCAGATAACAGTTAAAATTAACATGTTTGCAAACATTATGCACAAAGTATGCTGTATATTTCCACACACCCCACCAACTCTGCATTGTAAGTCAGCTGATTGGCTGTCACATTGAGTGGTGGGGTCATTTCAAAAGTTACTGTAGTATATTTGCATAGCACATTGAGTGGTAGGGTCATTTCAAAAATTACTCATAGCATATTTGCATAGCAGAGAGGAGAAACCACTTGGTGGCCTAGTTGTTAGAGCATCTGCCTATGAGGAGGGAGGTTGTGGGTTTGATTCCAGTCTGAGTCATTCCAAAGACTTACAAAAATGCTATAACATCTGCCTTGCTTGGCACTAAGCATTAAGAAGTTAGTGTTAGGACAGGTTGGCCTAGTGTTAGGATAATGTAACTAGGTAGGACATGATGCTACATGTCTGCAGCATTGTGCCCCAGTTCTAGTATCACTATAAACTGCCACACTGCATACATTGTATCTATATCACTGAAAAATTGTAAAGCTAGGTTTAAAATCTACATCACTCACACACACCTCACACACACACAGACAGGAGTACATGTGGAAAATGTTGTTTTTCTTTTGAAAACTTATCCATTGAACTACATTTATAGTAAGTGGTCTAGATCACACATTTATGATGGCTAGGTTCTCAGTACATTGCTGCTGCCACTTCACTTAAATATAATGCTGGTGACTTAAATATAGTTATCTGTTTTGGGGTGAGTACTTTTTTGATAGAGGATACACACACCTTTCTAAGACAGCTTGTCTTTGTTTCAAGAGGCTAGTTCTCACACTGCTGTCCTCAGTGTAGGGAACATTTGTGTTGTCAGCTTATATTTGCTTGTCTTTTTTTAAGAGGCTAGTTCTCACACTGCTAACCTCAGTGTAGGGAACATTTATGTTGTCAGCTTATATTTGACTTTCAGTTTGCTGGTGGCATCTACAATTCTAAAATATTTTCAAACTAGAGATTATTTTCCTTGCTTACTTTCATGTTTTAAATAAGGCTGTGCTACAAAATTATGTTGTTGTTTTTGTTATCATGCACATAATTTATCTTTTAAAAGATAAGTTTTGTAAACAGTGATACAGTTAACATGAAATGATCATATGTACATTTGTGAATGTGACAGGCTCGTTGAATATACTCGTCAGGCTTTTATGTGAAACCTTAGGGTTTTGTGTGTATATAGGGCAAGGCTTCTTCACAAAACTCTGAACAAACAAACCCAAAGTCAGACTCAGAATCCAAAAGAGAAACATCATGCTTACATAGTTGCCTAGTCTCATTGAAAATTAGCATTTCTGCAGAAGAAAGTATGTATATATTAGGTCTAAATAACTCATGATGTCATCAGCACAATAATTATTCTTTAGTGCTGATTAAACTTGTAGCATCTATTGGTTTAGGTATATTTAGGTAGATACATATACCATATATGTAGAGATACAAAGTTTTTTGTTTTAACCACTGTCAGATTGAAGTTATGGAAGATCAAAATTCTTAAAATTTGAGTGCAAATTCAAATATTTTTTCACAGACATTTTCATAACTATGGACTTGGCCTGAAATTGCATAATGTGGTAACAAGTGAGGGTCTATTTTGGTATCTTCTTTAAGGACTGTAGGTTAATAGCATAGGCTTGATATTGCATAATGTGGCAACAAGTGAGGGTCTATTTTGGTAGAACTGTAGGTTAATAGCAAAGGCCTGATAATGATAATGTGGTAACAAGTGAGGGTCTATTTTGGTATCTTCTTTAAGGACTGTAGGTTAATTAGCAAAGGCCTGATATTGATAATGTGGTAACAAGTGAGGGTCTATTTTGGTAGGACTGTAGGTTAATAGCAGAGGCTTGATATTGCATAATGCAGTAACAAGTGAGGGTCTATTTTGGTATGACTGTAGGTTAATAGCAAAGGCCTGATATTGATAATGTGGTAACAAGTGAGGGTCTTTTTTGGTATCTTCTTTAAGGACTGTAGGTTAATAGCAGAGGCCTGATATTGCATAATGCAATAAGTAACAAGTGAGGGTCTATTTTGGTAGGACTGTAGGTTAATAGCAAAGGCCTGATATTGATAATGTGGTAACAAGTGAGGGTCTATTTTGGTAGGACTGTAGGTTAATAGCAAAGGCCAGATATTGCATAATGTGGCAACAAGTGAGGGTCTATTTTGGTAGGACTGTAGGTTAATAGCAGAGGCCCTGAATTCAGCAGGAATTCTAATATGTAGCAAAGTAGGGACATTAGGTTCATTCCATTGCACCATATTTGGGGGTGGGGTGGTTCTGAATTGGTGCTTCATGACACCAATAGGTTAATTTGTGATGAGGCAATTTGACACAAATGCAGCTGACCCAGGCTGGTTCAGTGGTAGGATTCAAACTTCACTCTTTGGTGATGCATACCATATCTAACTTTATCTAACAGGCCAAAGGCAAACATAATATATCCAGATCTTTCATTGCATAGTGTATCTGCAGGTCTGTGCTGTTAAAAGATTAATAAGACTGGACTCTGATTTGTCAGCTCACTGCATGTCAACAGGTCCAAGTCTGTGCTATTAAAAACAAAAGTAAAATGATCAGAGTAGACCATGATCTGACAGTTAACCATCAGTTAGCTGGTATAGGTCTGTGTTATTTCTGTAAAGTACAAGTAAGAGATTAAGAGTAGAATCTGATTAGCCATTTCACCATATGTAAGAAGGTCCAGGACTATGGCATTAAAAGCGTAAACCAAAGGTTTAAAGGAGAAACTGTCTTGCCAGCTCAACATGTGTCAGCAGATCTTAGTCTTGGCTGATTACATTTGTTGTACATAAGCACTTACTGGAAACTCCAAAGTACATGTATATTTTTTTATCCTTACAGATATTGTGCACTTGCTGCTGGCACATGGAGCACCTGTCAAGGTGAAGAACATACAGGGGTGGACTCCTTTAGCCGAAGCCATCAGTTATGGAGACAGACAGACAAGTACATATAATCTTAAAAGACTGCAGATAAATCCTTCCATCTTAACTTAAACCTGTCTCTCATGTTTGTGAAGTTTTATTTTTTTTGTTGAGTTTTGTTGGCTTTTATGTTTTCAAGCAATCATTACATACTGGGGTGGTGATTATTTTTGCAAATCAGATCTATTATACATACTTTTTGAGCAAGATAAATGGTGAGGTACAATTGTACATCTCACCTTGGGTATATTAAGTGGTGCAGCTTTGAAGGAGGGGTCAGATTCATATGCATCATGAATTTCACTTACCTCCCTCTCATAGCCAATATTTAAACATACTTTGATTTCTGTGTGTTCTTTATAATCTTTTTATGCTTGTTGTTGTTGTTGTTCTGGGGTTTTTCACTTTCTGAACTTCATAGGTAAATTGTAAAACGAAGAGCTGATAGCTTTTTATATTTTATGTATTTAGCAATTCATTCATTGCACTTTTTGACTCTGGTATTGTCTAGTTTGGCAAAATTCATTTAACCTATTTTAATAGCTGCCAAGGATAGTGTTTTTTTAGACAAATTAAGGTTGATTTTTGGAGCACAATGGAGCAGTCATTATAGTTTGCAGTGTGCTAATATCATTTAAAATTTCTAAAAGTACAATATCCAAAGAAATTTCAGCCATATTACATGAAAGTAGTATATAGGTATGCCAACAGTCTCACCACTGTGCATGTTTAAAATGTAAACAACTTCGCTTTACATACATCACTCTCTCAAAAGTACATAATAACTGATGAGTGCCACCATAATACTGGACCAGACCAGATTAATTAGTCAATTAGATGCACAAATCAATTTCAGGAATTTTATTTTAAAATTTTATATTGTTAAAACCCCATGGGAAAAAAAAGTGCTAGGATTGATAAGTGAAAAACAGGGATTGTTAGCTGACTGGAAACACATTTTGGGGGGCGTAAATTGTATTAATGTTATCAAGATTAAGGCAAGAATGAAACTTAAACCTGTATATCCATTTTTTTTTAAAATAGGACATGGTGTGTAAATTTCATAAGCTTTAGTTGTAGACCATATGTTACAAAAGGTACATTTCATTACTACACTTTTTAAGATAGGTTAAGCACCATAATGTGGAAACATTCAGATTCACTTAGAAGTTACATGCACACAATTACAGACATTTTCTTAATTTTCTCTTTTATTTTATATGAACAATTTGGATATATGAAAATCAGTTAGCAATAGAGTCTATGCCAGAGTAACATGCAATAGAGTCTATGCCAGAATAAAATGCATGGTATAAATTATTTTTCCTTCCAATATAGTTACATACTTGGCTCTTGAACAAAGCAGTGGGGTTCATCTCTCAGTCACTTCCTTGTGTACTTAAATAGCAGATACAAACATATTTTTAAATTACATTTCCTGGCACTTGTAGATAAAAGCTTTTAAATCCCCCTTGGCTATATTGAGTCGTCTGAGATCATGATCACATATGATGGCTATATTGAGTGGTCTGAGATCATGATCACATATGATGGCTATATTGAGTGGTCTGAGATCATGATCACATATGATGGCTAATTTTTTAAAACATCACTGCTGCTTCACATTGGTCCTTGTGGTACCACTCATGACTTTAATTGGCTGTCTTGTCTATATGTTTCAAGTGGTTCTGCTACCTCACCTTGGCCCAAAGAACCTTCGTGGCCGAGTGGTCAAAAGTGTTGAATGTTACGGATCACTGCCATCTCACCTCTTTCTGCATGAGTTTGAGTCTCGAGTCTGTCTACTAAAATGGGTAAGTGAGAAAGCCAGCCAGTAGCTTCTGGTGGGTCGGTGGTTCTTCCCTGGTTTTCCATGGTTCTTCCTCCACCATTAATACTGGCTGTAATGTATAGCCTTTCTTGTGCTGAAAAATGGCGTTAAACCCTACAACAACAACCATCACTTTGGTCCATGTGGTACCATTCATGACTTTATTTGGCTGTCTTGTCTTATTTCTAGTGGTTATGTTACCTCACTTTGGTCCTTGTGATACCAGTCATGACTTTAATTGGCTGTCTTGTTTGTTTCAAGAGGTTCTGCTACTTTCTCTTTGGTCCTTGTGGTACCACTCCTGACTTTAATTGGCTGACTTTTCTATATGTTTGAAGTGGTTCTGCTACTTCACTTTGGTCCCTGTTACCACTCATGACTTTAATTGGCTGTCTTGTCTATATGTTTCCATTGGTTTTGCTACTTCACTTTGGTCCCTGTGTTACCACTCATGTCTTTAATTGGCTGTCTTGTCTATGTTTCAGGTGGTTCTGCTACTTCATTTTGGTCCTTGTGGTACCACTCATGACTTTAGTTGTCTGTTTTGTCTTGTGTTTCAAGTGGTTCTTCATCACTTTAGTTTTACCCCTCTTGTATGAAATAAATATTTTCTACCAGCATCAATAATTGTTTTGTTTTGCTTTCAAACTGGAGATTGTTTGCCATGCTTGATTTAAAACCAAAATAAATCTTTTTCTCTGTGCTTTATAGATCATTCAAAGTATGACAGGCTTTTTCAATTTGTATAGGTCTAGCACAAAATGATCATGTTGACACATGTAAATGTATGTCTTAGTTTTTTCTTTAGTACAATACATCCCCACCCACCCACCCAAGCAGGTAACTACTTTCTTTTTCCTTCTTAATAAATTTATATCAGGTGTTGCATACTGCTCAGTTTCTCATTACATTTAGCCTTTGGTTTAAGCACCTTTATGCAAGGATATGCCCTGTAGATCATTATGTGTTCGGGGTAATACTTGTGAATAGATTTGCATGGTTGCCAAATCTTATATGACTTTACTCCTATTTAACACATGGTAATGTGAGCAAGTGGAATTTATAGTATTCATAATGGCATGTTCTGCCACAGAGTTCTTGTCTTCCAAGGCATGCATACATACATACATACATACATACATACATACATACATACATACATACATACATACATACATACATACATACATACATACATACATACATACATGCAGACAGACAGACATATGCAGAAACTTTATCTCATTGATTTTTCCAGTTACTGCTGTTTCATCTTGTATGTATGGGTGGTATCTGAACCAGGATAATAAATAGCTTTTTATGTTAGAGGTTTACAGAGTATCAAGTGACTGATCATATTCTGTCATTAGAGTTTGTAAATCAGGCCTTTGCAAATAAACAAGCTTGGTGTGACCATGAAATTGGTTTCCAACATGGTGCTCAAATGACCTTATTATCAATTCCTGCATCAAAACCAATCCTATAGGGTTGTTCAGCCAACTATACATATTGTATGATATCATTTACCCACAAGGCATTGCACTGTCTGCCATATTGTTTTCCGACAAACATAGATACAGCCCTCAGTAAACCTTCTTGCTGTTTTCATCCTATTCTAAGTGATAACACTTGCTTTTCTTCTCAATAATGGTTGTTAAACACTGTTTTATGGTATTTGCCATAGTTATGTAGATATATAAATAAAGATTACATGAAGAGAGCTACTTTCATTCTATTGCCTAACCCAAACAAAGATTGACAAGTGCTGTAGATGGGTTAGAACTTTCGAAAGGGAAAACTTTGACATTGAAAAAGTCACAAAAGACACACACACACACACACACACACACATAGATAGATAGATAGATAAATAGATGATAGATAGATAGATAGAAAGAAATGGACTTTTTCCTGCTTCTATGCATTGTCTGACCTTGCAAAGATAATAATAATAATAATAATAATAATAATAATAATAATAATAATAATAATAATAATAAATAATATTGAAAATAATAACAACACTATAAATAATAATAATAACACCACTACTACTAATAATAATAATGATAATAATAGAATACAACAAACTAACCATTTAAAATTTTATTTTGTGCTACACACCTAGGAAAATCACTGTGATCCTAACTGACAGAAAAAATTCCACATATTACAGAACAAACTAATTCATCATTAAAATGCCCTTTAATACAGAAATGCTGCAAACATGTGAGCGCTTGCAGGGATAAAGAAATCTTTAAAGAGATCAGGGTAACATATCTTTGTTCTCATGGCCGATTAAAAATTAATATTTTTTGTCTGTGAGCTAATGAATTGGAGGGGGGGGCGACTACCTGCATTGCTCATCTTATTTTCAATATAAGGAACATTTTTGTTTACAAATTAATTTACCTCTTTCATTTAGAGCAAAATTGTGGTGATGCTTTGGTGGTCTATTTACTTATTATTTGGGGGGAGACATTATATATTCCCGATGCATGTTCTACTTAACCGCTCTACTAGAAGCATAAAATGCATGCAGTATATACACACTGAATTTTACATATCTTTTGATCAAATCGCTTAGATTTCCACTGATGCAGAGATCTATGCACTTTAACCATCATTTCAGCTGCTTCACTGAGTGATTTTTTGTCAAAGCATACAGTAATTTTCCACCAGGAATATCATTTTCTGTCAATGAAATGAGCCATCATATTGTAATGTTTGTTTGAAGATGGGGCTACGTTTTATTTTTAGGTATGAGGTGGTGATTCATAATGTCACATGACTTTGTACATTTATATACAACCATCTCAAACATGGTGGAGTGCTTGTAGATTTCAGCTACAGAATTTACTTTATTATTTTTTGCAAGAGCTTCTGATAATTTTTCCCATTGCTTGTGATACTCCACTTCTGCAGTGTTGTAGATTTAATAGAAGTTGAATGTAGATGCCATTGTTATATTTTGATGCTGAAAGCATCCCTTTAATTAATTTGCTTATTACTACATTTACTGTCAATGTCTTCACAACTCATATTTAACATTTTCATTGTTAGGTTTGTTCACTGACAACTCCTAATGTCTGCAATTCAAGTTTTCTTGCACAATATCATACAATGACACTGTACACATTTTTTCATAACCTTGATTAAGTTTATTTTGTTGTTCCAATATAGTTCCTGATTTGATTAGTTTATCTAGGGGCTCTGGGTACTTATTTGAAAAATGATATATCTTTTGAGCCTCTTTAACAACTCTGTTTTGTTTATTGATCAATAAAAACATTGTACCTTTCATCAAAGGAAGTCAGCACCAAACATAAATACAAGCAATGAAATCTGATTGATTGTGGCTATTCCAATGTGATCTGTGATCAAACTATTTTTATTACGCCATGAAAAGTTTCCTGTTCTGCATTTGAAAATATTGGTTATGCTGACTAAACGGTGGCATAAAATGAAAATTAATTTTACAATATTTTGAAACTGAATATCTTGCTATTGAAGTGTAAAGTATGGCAAATAAGATGTTTGTGAAAAATGTTCACATCAGTGACAGGTTTTCATATCCAATGTACATGGACTTCACCTCACATCCAGCAGTCTGCTTAACTTCAGATGCCCAATCTGGTTAGGCCAGTTGCTGGAGGATATGACAGACATTTCAGCATGGAGTGTTAAGTGGTCTTCAACAGATGTTGTAAAGCACTCCCTCATAGCTGAGCCATCTGTCTGCCCTCCTGGCTTCAACCTTCCACATCAACTGTGGACCATGCTGAACTGCTTTTGGACAGGACAGGGTTGTTGTGCAGTCAACCTTGTCCAATGTGCCATACCCCAACTCTTCCTCTTGCTGTGAAGCTATTCAAACCATGTCACACATTGTGAACAACTGTGCCCTGACAAAGTCCCCCCCCCCCGTGGACTGCAGGTTCTACATGTTGCTGATGATGATGCTTTTAACCCATTCTGTCATGTTAATCTATTTCAACTGCAGTGCCTGGTTCTGAGAAGCCATTCTAAATACACTGTGGTAAAACAGCATCACACAGCAGCAGCAGAAGAAATCGTGATGACCTTTACTAAAGATGTAACATTGTTATTTTTTAAAGTATATAAAACTA
This sequence comes from Potamilus streckersoni, assembly GCA_016746295.1. Lineage (NCBI taxonomy): Eukaryota > Metazoa > Mollusca > Bivalvia > Unionida > Unionidae > Potamilus > Potamilus streckersoni. The sequence continues at coordinate 670,602 of JAEAOA010000747.1, read as the reverse complement.
TTTATCTCTGAAAAGGTAATACAATTTGTAACACAGTGATATGTTTTGTTAAAATTTACCAATGGACAAGCTCACCACTCTATTTTGAAATATGGCTTGAAAAAAAAAAAAAAACTTACCATGAACTTCAGTAAATCTTTTCTTCATGAAGATGGATGAACTACTCCGAATAGCATCATAATAAAATTAAGATAATTCTATTTCTAGTATTTTGGTCCAAATTTGAAGTTTCTGGCACTGCTAGTTCAAAAGTTTTAATAATTTTACTAAAACTGCACAACAAAAAATTGGAACAATTTGTTGAGTTCACAATCTAGAACATGTCTTGAAATCCTTCAAAGTTAGCTTCATTGTCCGAATCGCTGTTGAAAAGTGGATGGAGCCATGCACCATCTCTTTCATCAACTTCATTTACATCTAAATTATTAATTAAGTCAATATTATCTTCAGAATCATCTAAATCTTTGACTTCACTGTCACTACCTTTGCTATCAATATCTATGTTCACATCTGAGTTGTCCATCATTTTATCAATTGATTTTCAAATAAACTCTTCTTTTTTAACGTTTTTAACCATTTCCTGTTGTTGGTGAAGAAATACAAGTAATTGTGATGTATATCATGTGTTTCTAGAGATGCTACATACACACCTAGTGAAACTAGGACTAAATGTGTATTCTGGATACAATTGGAGTTTATGACCAGAGGTATATTCAAGATGTTTTTATGTGTGTTTATGATTTTAACGTAGCTTTTAACAATTTTTCAGTCATATCACTACGATGTCTGCAGTGTAGCAGTTTATAGTGATGTCTAGCACTGGGGCATCATGCCGCAGACATGTAGCATGATGTCCCACCCAGTCACATTATCCTGACACCAGGCCGACCAGTCCTAACACTAACCTCTTAATGCTGAGCGTCAAGCGAGGCAGCTGTTAGTACCATTTTTGTAAGTCTTTGATATGACTCGACCGGGGATCGAACCCACGACCTCCCGCATCCGAGGAGGACACTCTAACCACTAGGCCACCGGAACAGTTATATATTCAAGATAGAATGGGGTATTACGCCCGCAGGCATATTTTGGATAGAATGGGTTAAATGGCTGAGGATGCACTGCACACAATAATATAATATATATCCCTACGGTAGCCTCAGTATATGATAATGTTTGTTGTCTCAGGCAGACCAACATCTAGGTCCGTTAAAGTAAATGTAACATGCAAACAATTCAAAATGCCTATTGTCATACTACTATTTTGTATCTCAGTATTCTGTAGTATTTCTGTTCATGCCACATACATATCGTGGTATACTGCAATTATATTTGAATTGAAGAATTTGTTCTATCAATGGTAAATATTTCATAAGTTGTCACTGTAATTGAAGTGGAATGATTCAGTTTACACTAGAGCTGACACAATGTACAAGACTTAGCACTGATGTTTGAAAGTTTGTGGGTAAATATTGCAAGTGTTGACATTGAAGTCTAGACTTCATTAGTGACACTACTGATATAATATTGGGGAAACTTTGAGTGGGATGCCAATGCCAGTGCCAATACCCAGACAAGATATTTATCAGAGAGGGCCAGTAAACATAAAACAAACACATTGGCTCAACTTTAATCCAGAAAGTTTCAGGATGTCAGATATATCCATAATATTTGCACAACATTGTTCATTTGTGGTACATGACAACCATGTAAGAAAAGGTTTATGAAATATACAATTTTTTTTAAAAGATACAGCCATTGTGTAAAAAAGTTAAAGAATAATTATTTTGTTGATTTTTGTGCAGTATTAATGCATAAATGATACAGCAAGCAAGGAGTCTTCAAATTTAGTGATGTCATCAACCATCACCCATTAACTCTTTTTCAACCAGAAATTGTTTTGATTTACACTTGAAATTAGGGTAGAATATGCATAGATTGCATACAAGCATCTGTTTCAGAAAGAATTTTGTTTTGCCAGATGTTTATATGCATAAATTGCATTTTTGATAAGTAGTTTTACCCATACATATGCTAAAGAGTGAGAATTGGTCTTTCAAACAATGTTTCTTCAACTGCATTTTTTAATATGAGTGGAAAGTCTTTGTTACATCTTTCTCCTTTTTTTTTGGTAATACACATACACCTTCCATTTTGACATATCATGAATAATGTTGACATTTCAGAGCTCAGAACTAAGGAACTACATGTACCTCATGACATATAAACATGGCACACAGTGATAATGAGTTACAAAGAAGAAATTGTCCTGTCGTGAATTCCTGGACAGAAGAATATCATCAGTACCTTGAGGGATTCTTGTTTATTTTTTAGCTCTCAAGCTTGCAGCTCTGCCTTTATGACCTCTTCAACCATAATATAATTGTTTTGAACCATTTTAAATTAGTTTATCAAAGAATTTTGTCATCATGGCAACCGTAATGGATATCCCACAAAATGCCAGCTATGCATTTGATTAAAGGTCATTTTATTGCATAATTTTCTGAAGTAAATGTATAAGTATATGATGTTGGAGCTTTGTGACAATGCAGTGTGATACAGAGTTCCTTTCTTTAGTTTTTTGACTTGGTAAATATTTATGTTGATTCAAACTGACTCAACAATGGTTTAAATAAGAGATCATTTCTTATGTAATAACTACCTTCATTGGCATTATTTGCTTGTACATTCAGCAGGTTAAATCAAGTAACTTGTGTCTAAGCTTGACTTGTAAATAACCTTGCTATGTTTCTCTTCCATTTTTTAAACTTTTGAAATACAGCCCTTGAACTTCATAACTGTCAAAAATGTGAATAGCTGCCCCTGAGCTGTAAATAAAGAATGGATGATATTGTAACATGCCTAGAGATGAAAGGCTTTGCACTACATGTAAGAAGATAGATGAAAAGCATTTTTATTATACTGTACATAAGTTTAGGATCTGTATCAAAATGATCTTTTGTTCATTTCAAACAGATGTGCACTACAGCAACTTAATTGTATATGAAACTTGGTCTTGAGAATATGTAATCCCAAAAACAAAAGCACAACAGAGTCAGCTTGCACCTGTATATTACAGTCCATATGCAAACTATAACTGTACAAGTTACCTTTATTCTTGTGACACAAACTTACCAACCTATAAACTCTTTCAAAACCTTATAGAGAGAAATAATCTCCAATCTGTAGGTAAATAATCTGGAAGTATAGTCCAAACTTTTCATAAACAGGTTGAATACAAACTTAACAAAAGATATATAATATGTTATGTACAAATTTCTGTTCATGTTTATCTAGATGGTATGTTTCCATATTAAGAGGATAATTATGTTAGGAATAGATCTACACCATTTTTGATTGTGTGTAATGCATACCTAACTATGAACAGTTCAATTATAGATCTCTTATATCATTACTGTCAGATTAAAGTGAGTGCTGTTTGTTCTACAAATGATTTTGAGGAAACGGCATAGACCCTGATCTGCAGACATATTAGGCATAGTCATATCAATTTTTAGCCATAGATGTTTATTACAGCTAACTACTATATTTTTCATTGCTATATTTTGCCTTCAGTTGATTACAAATTTGATACTTGTAGGTTTATTTATCACTAAGATTGTGTATATACTCAGTTAAAAGATGGTTAAAACTGCAAACTGCACAGATCCAGATATGTCATTGCATAAGGTGTATGTAGATCTAGGTCTATCCAGTTTGTTAGGAGTAATTAGTAGAACAAAGAACATAGATCCAGATATGTAGATATATTATGCTTTGGAAAATTGGGATCTTTGATATGTGCAGTTTGACTCAACTTTTAAGAGAGTATATACAGCAATCCACAGTAAAAAGATCATAATCTACAACCTGGACATGTCACTTTTCTTGGAAGAATCCTAAAAGTCAATATGTACATACTATCTGAAACTGTTTAATAAAGTCTACATACTTAAACAGTTTCTTTAAAAATTCTTTATAAAACTGTTGACTTTTTTAACTTGCAGAAGAAAACTGGAACTACACAAAGTTCATACTCAAGGACAAGATGACAAATTTATATATACTGAAAGTTTTGTGTCACATGAACAGACTGATTTCAAGTTATATTTTAAATAGATTAAAGTATATAGTATTATTAGTGACCCAGGTTTGTTAGAATTAGCTTTATATATAGGAGGACTTAAAGGACATTAAACACATATAAACATTAGTATGACTAACATGCAGGTTCAGATGGATGAACTGTTCTACAGAAACCTCATGCTTCTTTGAAACAACTCCAAGTTTATTTTAAAAAAAGCCCCCAAAATATCATGTTTTTGGGGGAATTTCTGTAATCTTCCTTTCTTTTCTATACATAGCTATTGCCCCAGATACAAGAACAATTTGTAGATATGGTTTGATATATGCTTTGTAGAATATCTTTGTCTTCATGAGGTAGGTAAGATTTGATTCTGTTTAAGAGAAAAAGCAGGGTGTTTACCGTTTTATGATGATAAGTATTGTAATGACTCTGTTCATGAATGTTTCATTTTGGATGCATTGCTCTCAAGCTACTCAAGGTATATGTATCTCAGTGAAAATTGGTACACATATTGGACTAGTGATCCAGGTGTATCTCATTGAAAATTGGTACACATATTGGACTAGTGATCCAGGTGTATCTCAGTGAAAATTGGTACACATATTGGACTAGTGATCCAGATGTATCTCATGAAAATTGGTACACATATTAGACTAGTGATCCAGATGTATCTCTGTGAAACTTGATACACATATGGACTAGTGATCCAGATGTATAATTTGTGAACTTGGTACACATATTGAACTAGTAATCCAGATGTATCTCTGAAACTTGGTACACATATTCGACTAGTAATCCAGATGTATCTTTGTGACCTTGGTACACATATTGGACTGGTGATCCAGATGTATCTCTGTGAAACTTGATACACATATTGGACTAGTGATCCAGATGTATCTCTGTGAACTTGGTACACATATTGAACTAGTAATCTAGATGTATCTCTGTGACCTTGGTACACATATTGGACTGGTGATCCAGATGTGTCTCTGTGAACTTGGTACACATATTGGACTAGTAATCCAGATGTATCTCTGTGACCTTGGTACACATATTGGACTGGGGATCCAGATGTATCTCTGTGAACTTGGTACACATATTGGACTAGTAATCCAGATTTATCTCTGAACTTGGTACACATATTGGAAACTGATCCAGATATATCTCTGTAAAACTTGGTACACATGTCGGACTAATGATCTGGATACATCTCTGTAAAATGTGGTATACATATTGGACTGGTGGTTGGGATGAGTTGCTTTGAAACTTGGTACATATATTGGATTCATGATCCAGATGTATCTCTGTGACCTTGGCACACATATTGGACTTTGAGATCCAGATGTATCTCTGTGATCTTGGCACACATATTGGACTTGAGATCCAGATGTAAGTAAATAAAACTTGGTACAGATATTAAACTAGTGATTGAGATGTATCTTTGTGAAACCTGGTACACATATTGATATACTGCTTTGAAACTTGGTACATATATGGCCTAGTGATCCAGTTGAATCTGTCAAATTTCTACACATATTGGACTAGTGATCCAGATATCTCTCAGTACTTTGTATTCATATTGTACTAGTGATCCATCTGTGAAACCTGATATACATATTGAACTAGCGAACCAGATGTATTTCTGTGAAGGTACATATATTGAACTAGTTATCAGATGTACTGCCATGAAACGTGGTACACATATTGAACTAATGATCAGATATCTGTGAAACTTAGTACATAAATTGGACTAGTAATCAGATGTACTATTTCACATTCACATTTTATAAGCTAAGGCATTATTGAATATTTTTGTCCTTTTTTTGTTGATCCCTCCATCAGTTTATCATGCTTTAATTTCCAGGGCAAAACTTCAAAACCATTTAAAAAATATGTATGATATTTGGTACACTTATTGGACTAGTAGTCCAGATGAGCATTATCCTGTTTACATTTGTTCGGTTTTAATATTTGTAATATTTTGCATTAATTTGTCTGTTCTTCTGGCGATCCATCATTAATTCTTTTATGTCTAGAGCTGGCCTCCAGAATAGTTTAAGAAATATCAGTGAAATTAGCTACACATACAATGAAACGATTGAAGACCAAACACCATTGGGATGAAGTAACAGTTTTGTTTGGGTTTTTTAAAGGCTTTATGCTTACTGATGTTCTCAGATTTTAATTCAATGTGATAAGTTATGCCCCCTGTCATAAGTGTTTACACTCTCTTAGCTTCAACACATGCATTTGTAATTTTACCTAAATTTACATGATTATTTTTAATGTTACTGCCTGGCTGTACATTTTCCGAGGTTTCCTAGGAAACTTCGGACAAATTTTCCTAGGAAAAACCTCAGAGTATTGGTTATTTACTTTCCGAGGTTACAGTGACTATTTACAGAAAAAAAACTTGTTAAATATGTCCAAGGATTTTATACTCAGATGTCAGAGGTTTCCTAGGACTTCGAGGTTTCCTAGGACATTGTACAAGGTGTCCTAGGACTTCGTCTTAGGTTTTTATACTCAAATATCCAAGGTTTCCTAGGACATCATCCGAAGTTTCCTAGGACATCGTCCGAAGTGTCCTAGGACATCGTCCGAGGTTTCCTAGGACACCTCTGGCAAAAAATGCATCAGATCAATAATTTATAATGAAGCAAATGATTACATTAATATATTTTTAATTTTTTCTCGTCACAAATTAAATTTTTAAAAATATCCAGAATGCCCATCATGTTCCTTTAGTGCCAAATTTTACATTTTGATCTGAAATATTCATCCATTTCAATGCATACTAATCACAGAGGTATAAGTATTTATTCCTATTATAAGTGGCAAAACAGCATGATTTAGGCATACAAAATTTAAGCTATATATTACATGCCAGAATTACAGTATGTATAAAACATATTTTCACTACTTCCATGGTTCTGCAGCTGGTCAAAATGCTTATTACAATGGACAAAATCCACATGGATTTGAACCAAAATGCAAATGTAACATATACTGAAATATTATTTATATTCAGCATTCACTTCAATTAGTACACTTCCTTAACTTTTACTGAATGTTTGTGAACTTGAAGTTTGTAATGATCATGGTCAGGTGCTCAGAGTGCTGTATTTCATGACTCTCATATTCCTTTTCTTTTCCATTAAAAAAATTATACAGACGTTGTAATTATGACATCCAAGGCAAGAAATAATAATGATGATAATTTATTTAGAGAAGGTAACTGGGTTACAGAGCTAATCTTCTGTGAGGCTTTTTGTCTGTTATGTAAAATATATACAGTACATACAACATGTGAAGAATCTGGCTTGACACTAAATAAGTGATTTTAAAAATCAATTTTCAAGCCTGGAACATATGCACAGACATATGTGAATACATAAACATTTAACATATTATCCTTCATTGAAAAATTCAACTGTAAAAAAGATGCAAAATTACAGAAAAACATCCATTTGAGACATTAATAGTGAAAAGAATAAATGTTAGGATCCTGCCTTATGTCACTGTTGTACTGCAGGCTTGATGTTTGATTAATATACAAAATGATGCTGTTGTGGTGTCTTGAATTAGTCCTTGTTCCATAAACAAACGTTTATCATATAATTGCTCGTTTTACAGTGAATTATAACACATCTAGAATATTTTGATGATATACACAATAATAACCACTTGTGATATTGAAGGAGGATTCTACTTATGGGCCAAACAAATTTCAAAAAGATATGGCTATCTTTGATAGACATGGGTATCTGCAACAATATCAACAATTCTCACCAGTGATCTATACATTGTTCCTTCTTAAAACCTGGAAGTTAATCAGTTTGGAGTTATATAATTTCGAAATCATCCTAGTTGAATTCCTTATCACATTTAGCACGTTAGCCGATATTGTAAAGCTCTTTAAAGCAAATGCTAGTCCTGAATATCCCACACCAAAATTGCAAGCTTATTTTTAAGGTTTCGGCAAGCTTGTTTTGTAAGTTTGCAGCAAGCTTAGATTTGAAACCGCTGCTAGCTTGCATGAGCTTGCCCATTGCAAGTTTGTGCAAGCTAGTAATAGGAAAGCTTGTGACAAACTCACTACTAATTAGAAGATTGCAAAACCTTGCAAACAAAGCTGACATAAGTTGCATCAAAAGAACTGATATGGCATCTATTGAATTATTCTATACATGGTCACATACCTCCATTTTTTTTAGCTCTTGATGTGCAAAAAGTATGTAATATCAAATATTAAAATGAAAATGTTAATATGTGGTGAACATCAATAGAATGAGATCTTACTGTCACAATAAAAAGATTGAAGTCATAAAATCATTTAATAATATTTAATCAGATGAAAATAATAGCATATGATTGGGATCTGTGTGTGCAAACTCCTTATACTTTTGTTATGTATTGCTTTGGAAATGTTACTCTAATTTACTTCCATGTAGAAATCCATTTGGGGGGAGGATGGTGTCAAATAGATTCCCTCTCGTCTGTCACGATGATAAACTATTAGGTGAAAACAAGAATGTCATTAGAATTACTCTGAATCACTTCAATCTGCTAAACAAAATCCTCAGAATAAAATTCTGCATCCACATCAGCTTCTTGTGTGATTCAGGTATCATCCTCTGAAATGGATTACATCGAACATGTACTACGTAATCAGGAAAAAATAACAAGTATTTATCTTGGCAAAAGCATTTCAGTTTTAGTTCATTATTCCAAAATCACTTATCAAGTCCAGGAATCATCAGAGTTATTCAAGATCATCCTTTAATGAGCCCTGAATTTTAGTTTTACTATTCATTTTGAAAGGTCTACAGCACGTCAGATCAATGGCACTTGTGAGTTTTTAACAACAAAAATCCTTTCAAACTGATTACGTACCTTAAGACATTTTGAAATAAAATAACTTCCATCTTCTTTGAGGATGAAAAGAATTAAATATAACAACCTCTGAACAATTTTTTATTAGATATGCGAGAGGAAAAATACCCTAAAAATAAATGAAATAGATTCCTAAGCGAGCGTTTGACTTTATCATAGCGTAACCCTATTGTCGATAACTGATAGCACTTCATCGATTTAACAAGTGTAGCAATAAATAATAATGATCTGCAACGTTGTCATCTCAGTCATTGGGTGAAGCAACATTACAAAGTCATATTTTGACATATTTAAATCCTAAAAGTGCAAGAACGCTACCGGCAAACTAAAGTCAAGAAAACTGGCAAAATACCACACAATTTTGAATTTACTCACCGATATTGTAACTCCGTGATTTCAGATTATCTCTTTGATTATAGGATCGGTTACTGCACATATAATGGTTCAGTGGGCAATGAAATTTACTAAATTAACTAGGTAAATTGTGAAAGTTCAACCTTGAAAATTGCGCCATATTGAACGGGATGCTACAATGGTTTTATTGTCTTTTTACTCAAATATGTTACGTGTATATTTACAGTTCGTAAACCAGTTTGCTAAAAAAAAAAAAAAAGAAACAGGGGACGTAACCGCTTTTTATGACTCGATACCAATTAAATCTGTCACGGAAAGCCACACTTCACCTTGCATGCTTTTATTTAAATTCTTTTTAAACAAGCAAAATTCACAAAGCTCATTTATTCATATAATGCAGGAAGAATGGGATGCACCTCTCTCTCAAAGAAAAACAAAAACTATATATTTGTAAATTTCATTTAGTAATTAAATAACTGACAACTATTTTCTTCTGGCAGCAGATTGTCATTAAAACAAATATATGAGAGTACTTTCATAAACTTAATGCCAAAAGTTAATATTACAAGATTTACTGAGACTATATTTGATGGTGCATACATTATTGGTAAATAGATTTACAAGTACTTGTTATCAAATATCTTGCTGTATCAAATGAGTCTGTAATTAACTTTGCAATCAGCTCTATGTCTTACTGTTTTACAGGATTTTACTAAATGGAATCTTTACCCACTCTTCCATTTCCTCACAAAATGACTGCATAGCTAATTGAGTGTTCAATCACATAAAGAATTTTCCTTTCTGCCAAAAAGCTCAATATATTCTCTAACATGTATAATATTTGTAAAAATTGAAAATGAGAAAAAGACATTTGTAGAAAAAGTAATATTTTATTTTTTGAAATGGTCAGGAAATAATTCAGTTTATTTTTGATATATATTAATGATGTTCATAGTTAATTCAAACATAGAGAAATGTTGGAATAATATATTTTATTTATGTACCAGTATAAGTTCTTAGCATTTTGCAATACTGAAAAGATGATATAAATAAAAAGTAGATTGCCAGTAACATCTTTTAATTTGACAGTGTAGTTTCTTATACTGAGTATATGATCTAGTCACTACATATATTCAACATTTCAAGAAGTACTGATCTCATGCAGAACTGACCTTAAATTTCACAACTGATTATTGCAAGCATGTGCAAGCTTACATCAAGTACTTCAGATTTTGCATGTTTGCGGACTCTGAAAAATTCCTATTTGCAAGCTTGCAGACTTTGAAAAATTCCTCTTGCAAACTTGTGCAAGCACCATTACTAGCTTGCACAAGTTCACTTAAATGAAATAAGAAACCAAAATCTGTGTACCTATTTGGCATTGCCTGATCTGAGATTGTGAAACGTTTATCTCAAATCAATCAATCAACAATAATTCAATGTTATTATTTAATTCAAATTGTAGACTTGGTAATTGTTTTGGATGACAAATATTATTCATTTTAATAAACTGTAAACAAATGTTCTGAATAAATATCAAAATTCTCTAAGTGCACAAATAAAACATACCAAATCCATGTCCTAGCTGAAAATTTTCTAAGTCCACATTTTTGAGTGATGTCCGAGCTAATAAATGACAAAGTTCTTCTTTCCTAGGTTTTTCCGAGCTAAAAATGTACTAAGTTCTCATGTCAAAGGTTTTTTCAAGGTATTTCCTGGGTGTATTTTTAATGTACAAGATGATGTCCGAGGTTTTCCTAGGAAAACCTTGGACAAACCTCAAAAGTCCGAGATTTTCCTAGGAAAACCTTGGAAAAACCTCGGACGTCCGAGGTTTTTTGGTCAAATTTTCAAGCAAACCTCGGAAAATGTACAGCCGGGTAACTTTTAAATATGAGATAACATTGTTGTAAATCATTCTTTTGATAGTCTTCATCTCATCAATGTTGATGCTTAGGGTGCAAGCTAGGTGTTGAATTCAAGAGTCAGTTGACTTTGCATCATTTACCTATTAAGTACTGAACATAGTCACCAATAATAAAAAAAATAATCTCCTTTGAATTGTACAATCACTGCGCTGTATTGAAAACAATTAACTTTGAAGCAGTCAACATCAACCATTATCTGTGATATTTCATGTGCCAAATTTTGTTTTATTTTGTACATCCCAAGATTATTTCCATATCATGGGCTGGTCTCATAAGTGGGATCTGGTTGATACTTGACCACGTTTTAACAAAGTTTGGTTCTATAAGAATCATTTTAGTGTAAAAATGAAATTTGGGACAAAATTTGTCTTCAGTTTTCAGAGTTGAGGGGTTTTGGTTTACTGAATATTTCTTTTTGTTTTAAATTAAATTCATAGCCAGAAAAAATGTTTTGGTTTCAAGAAGATTTTGGTTTTGTGAGGTTTTGGTCCCTAGAGGTTTCACTGTGTGAGACCATTGGTCCTTATGTGCTTATTTGCAAGTTTTAATACTTTTAATGTTTTTGTCTATTAATCTATCAGTCGATATAGACCATATCTCCAAAACCATTCAAGATATCTCCATAAATCTTGCTAAGTTTTGACTAGTGGCCCAGATGTGCCTTTTTGCTTATGACAATTCTTCAGTTTCAGTATATTTCATGTTTTTCTCCATTTACCGGTAGTGCATCCATTCTTTTTTTATTCTAACTTTTGTGTCTGGAGTAAAACTCCAAACTCTTAAAGATAGCGTCATGAAGCTGGGTATATATGTTGGGCATCATTGTGAAGTACATTTTGCTATTCAGAATTGGTTTTTTTTTAGCATTTTTAGAGATTTTGTCTATTTCTCTAACCATCTTCGATCACTATTAACACTTCATTTCAGGAACAAAACTGATGATGCCCAACACTTCCCAATATACCTTGTAAATAAGAAATTCTTTTATAGGAAATCTTTAACAAACCATTTGATTTTATTTCCCCATAAGTATAGTGGAAGGCAGTGTAGCTTGCACTGTATCAACCTGTCTGTCTGTCTGCATGCCCATAAACATTTTCAGTTTTGGAGCATTATATTCAGACCATTTAAGATACACATGTAAAGCAAGTTGCGTAGAGATGCCTTCTGATTTCTTAGAAAACTAAGGACAAACTTATTGATGCTTACACCACTATTTCAGTATTTTCCCTCCTGAAGAAACTTAAACAGCAGTCGAGAGAAGCACTTGATGATAGGAGACCAGCCTTGATACAAGCCCTGCGTAATATTGGAGACTTCTACCTTGAACTTAAGTGGGATTTCCAAAGCTGGGGTAAGCAGTGGTGTCTAGTTTTAAAGTGTGAATATCACTGTATGTTAGGTTTTGCACAGCTAATTATGGATTTTCTTGTGTTGTTCTTTTTGAAAAATGTCCTCTGGAATTTTGTTCTCAGTTTTCATCTATCTGAAAAAAGTGTTTCACAGAATACAGTTAAGTAAAAGCATGATACTTTTTTGAAAAATGTAACACCATGACCTACTTTTCAGGTGCTGATAATTTGCATGTCTTGGTTAGTTTCTTGGAATTAAGCATTTTTGTGTGGGCATACATTAGAAAGGTAACAGTGTTCTTTGTACAAGTTATGACACTTTCTACCTGATTTATTCTATATGTATATAATACTTGTACATTTATGTTTAGCTTAGATTCTGACACTGTTTCTTGCACAGACATAAAACCTGATATGTGCATGCATTCTGAGAATATTACTACACAACAAATTCAAAAGTAGGTCACTGCAGCATACTTTTAATGTCTAGTCCTGGACTTTTTGGCTTGTTGAGTCATTAGACTAGTTATTAGCATACATCTAGAGAATTAAGTATGGCCATATTAAAGAAATATCTTGTGTCTGAAAAAAAAAATCTGCAGGTATGCTTTGATTTCTTTTCACAGCTTCATTTCTATTTGAAATAATTTTAATGGTGTATGTCTTGCCATGTGGTGGTGAGGTCATAGTTTGGTGATAAAAAAAGAATTACTTTCATCATTGATATTGGTGATTCACCAAATTAATTGCAAATAAAAATATTTTGTTTCCTTTTTCTTTAATTTTGTTATTTCAAAATACATGGTTATGCTTATGAAATTATGTAGAAAGCTCTAATACCTGAAAATGTTAGCCTTTCAATTGAACGATCTGTGTCAGTATTGGTTGTAATTTGCTGTACATTGTGTTAATTACAACAAATGTATTTTTCTTTTATTACAGATGCTAGTTGTGTCTTTTTTGACTTGATTACAAATTTTAACAGCATAAGTACATGACTAGTCATTATTGTGTAGCTATACTATTTCATGCCCAAAAACCTTATTTGTATGATTTAAATGCCGAGTTCCCCACAGAGTGGAGAACTGTTAAATGGACACTGTCCACTTGTGTGACTTGCAAGCCCATGTGCAGAACAGTCATCTTTTTCAAGGATACCATGCTAATAGATGTATCATAGATAGTGACTATCATAGATAGTGAGGAAATTTCTGAATTCGAGTTTAAAATATTCCCAACCAATACTTTAAAAAAATCCTTTTCCTGTAATATACTGGACTTGTGATAGAAGTTACCATAATGAGTGTATCAATGAATCTAGAAAGCCAGAATGATCTATGCTGAAATTTGACTTTTTATTCATACAAATTTCCCAATTCCATGGACCACTAGACCCATTTTCAAAATGGTAGCAAAATCCATGTATTCCAAACTTTAACTCGGCTAATATGAAAATTGTATTTCTAAGGTAGTTTAATTAACACTTGCAATAATTTGAATCTACTGCTTGATATATTGAACCAGACTAACAAAACACAATGGCTTCATTCACTTGCAGTGCCTCTAGTTTCAAGAATACTTCCTTCAGATCTATGTAGAATACATAAAAAAGGAGCATGTATAAGGTAAGTGAATTACTTTTATGTAATTTATTTTGGCTTTTTACAAAATAAGAATAAATCTAAAAATAACCTGAAAACATCCAAAATTTTGATATAGGGGTTTTTTTCAGTGTAGAATTATCCATCCCATTGTATTTTGTTTGATATTCATCATTATATTTTGTGAAACAGCAGAAATGACTACATTGTACTACATCCAGGGATAATCTGGGATGTGCAGTTGTGAAAATAAATTTGTGCATAATTTTTCTTGTCTGTACAGGCATTATCACAGAAATAAGGCTTGAGTACATATTTCCATAAATCATGCATGTTTTATCCCCAAGAAATTTAGAAATAGCCAGTTTTGTTCCTGAACAGTATTGCTATTGGTGTATGCCATTTTATATAGTTTAAGAGGAATGATAGCTGAGAAATGTCATATTTGGTTGAACTAACACTTAAGTTTCTTTAACAAAATGAACATGTCTAATCAATTCAAATGTATATCATTAAACATATTCTTTTTGTTAGAGAAATTGCACATCAAGTTAAAAGACTTTGGCATTCCTCAGCTTCCATCCCTCTTCAGACAACTATAATGGTGGTCAAGTTTGAAAAAAAAAAAAACATGATGGTACCTTCATTTACTTTGATAAGCAAAAAGGCATCAGAATAAGTATAGTATAAATAAAATAATTACACAGTCAAGATTGATTTTGAGCCATTTCCATTTTGTTGATTAATTTGAATTATCAATAGACACTAAGATAGTAATGATGGTTCATCCCACACGATGTTCGGCAATATGTTGACTTGCAATTTTTTTGTTATCATTCAAAGGACATGTCTGTACTGGCTGTGTTTCTGGAGATTCTTCATATCATTGTGCTGTTTTGAATCTTATGAATGGATAGATGGGTGATTGTATTGTGAAAATGCAGCCTGGTTTCAAGAGAAAGATAATATGGACTTTCATTTTTGTATTTTACTCTAGTGAACAACAAGATACATTTTAGATCTTGCTGATGCTACTTTTAAGTTACTTCATTACCCGAATTATGACCAGATTTTCCCACCTTTTTAAGTTTTAAGGGGGACAGTGCTGAAATTTACTAAAAATCCTAAATGTTACTCTTTACATCATTTTTATAAAGTTTTCACCAATGTAATGCTTGTGAATAGACAAGGTAGTTCAGTGTAACATGTGAATAAACAAGGTAGTTTAGTGTAACACATGTACAGGTAAATAAACAAGGTAGTTCATTGTAATACATGTGAATAGACAAATTAGTTCATTGTAACACATGTGAATAGACAAATTAGTTCATTGTAACACATGTGAATAGACAAACTAGTTCATTGTAACACATGTGAATAGACAAATTAGTTCATTGTAACACATGTGAATAGACAAGGTATTTCATTTGTGCTCAGTCCACAAATGAGTACATATATTCATTCTTATAAAGCATTGTCATTTTTGTATTGTTTGCTGTTCACTTGCAGATACCATCTTTACCTCTTTCAGGGTGCTCACCTGAGTTACTATGTACTTGTGAGAGAGTGACAATGTGAAGTTGTTTGCATTTGAAATATGCACAGTGAAGAGAATGCTGGTATAACTCTATGCTGCATTGATGTAATGTGGCTGACATTTCTTTAGATATTGTACTTACAGAAATGTACATGATCTAAGCACTGCTAACTAAAATGACTGCTCCCTTGTGCTAAAATAAATTGGCCTGAATTAGTCTAATGTACACTGTCTTTAGCACCTATTACAATAGGAAAAATGAATTTTGCCCAACTAAACAATACCTGCTTCTAAAAGTGCAATGGATGATTTATCAAGTGTATAAAATGTAAAAAAGGTTATCAGCT
Source organism: Potamilus streckersoni (assembly GCA_016746295.1). NCBI lineage: Eukaryota > Metazoa > Mollusca > Bivalvia > Unionida > Unionidae > Potamilus > Potamilus streckersoni. Next base: position 654,503 of record JAEAOA010000747.1, on the reverse strand, counting down.
CTATTTTTTACAATTTACTTCTGAAGTTCAGGAAGTGAAAATGACCAAGTGGATCTTGCATTTGAGAAGGGGCAAACTTCAGACCACATTGCTTAGATATAGTAAATATCCTTTCTGCTGAGTACTAAACAACAGATTCAGACATCAGTATGAATTGTAATAATAACACACTTCAATAATACTTGCACCACAAGCTGAAATTACACATTATCATTGGTCTATTACAGTACAGGAGCTGATTGGGTTATTATTTATTCTGTATGATAATGGTGTGCATATTCAAGTGGACCATGCTTGGGACTATTACAGAGGTAATATAAATAAATGAAGGATCTCTAAGACATTTTTGTTTGCCTTAAGTCTTTCTTGGTCTTCATCTGTCACTTTCCAGTCTGCTGATTAGGTAGTAATGGTCTTATTAGCTCTGATGGTCATAGACCATGGGCTTGTGGATGAATTTTCATCTATTGTTCACAGAATGAAGTGATTTTCATACTTGGATCGATCACTGCTGATATGCTTGTGACGTCTTAAGGCAAGGTGAAACCATAGGTGACCATTAGGACTGTATCAAAAAAATTATATTTTTAGATTTGTATTACTGTTCTCTCTCTATTTCAGACTAGACACAACTCTTGTAGACTTCAATGATATGCATTGGGAACGTGGTGACATCACATTTATATTTGATGGTGAAGCTTCCCCAAACGAATCATTAACTGTGTTAGACAACAAATTAAAAGTTTATCAGAGGATACGACATGAGGTATAAAACTATAAATACTATCAGAAATTTTTTAAAAATTCAGCTACACTGTGTCAGCAAACTTCAGAATTTTATTACTGTATTTGACAAATGTTAGTGATCTACTAGATAATTATGGGATGATTCCAATACACTTGCAACATTTTTGTGTAACTACAGTTAATTTGATTTGGATATTGGTGTTTACATAGCTGCAATATATATGTAAGAATAAAATGAAGGCAATGATTTTATATGAACTGCTGTATTTTACCCATATATACTGTACACCAAGTTGTTTATAAGCTGTCAAATAAACTGCATGCAGATCAGGGTCTATATTGTGGGTTTAAAATTGTACATAGATCGTAAATAAATATGGAATAAGGGAGCTTAAAATAAAGTTTTGTTGATGTCCGAAAAGAAAATTTTGTTCATGCATTATCCTTTAATTATAAGTCGTTAAAATACATCTACACTCTGTTTTAAAATTAAGATCACAGACTAATAATTTTGATCACATATATAATTCACTCCCAGGTTTCCAAATCTAGAGTGATTAAATCCCAGGTTTCAATATCATGATGAAGAACACTTCAGGCTTTTACAGCAGATTCATTAAAGGAAAATATTCAAGTGATTCAATTAAACTGCCACTTTTACTTTGGAAGTCACAAGATATCACTAAAGATAGAAGTTTCATCAGTTTTTGTTTAGCTCAACCTTCCTGTCTTTTTTTTTACGCAATACATTTTCTTAAACAGTTGATATTTTAAGGCTCGTAAACCAAATTATTAAAGAAATAAACCTTTATTGGTCAGTCATTAGAGTAGTATGGTCTTATTGGTTTTACATGTATTTTATGGGATTTTCTGAGGATGATTGTTTTGTTTTAGTCTTCAGAAATCACTTAGGTTTCTCTAAATGACGTTTTCAGGAGTTGGATGCAGAGTTGGATGAAGAAATAGATATTCTAATGCGGAGTGACATCATGGCAGCTCAGATGTCCACCAAGACAATCACTTTCACCAGAGCACAGTCAGGCTGGTTCTTCAGGGAGGATAAAACTGTAAGAAAGTGTGTGTGTGAGAGAGAGAGAGAGAGAGAGAGAGAGAGAGAGAGAGAGAGAGAGAGAGAGAGAGAGAGAGAGAGAGAGAGAGAGAGAGAGAGAGAGAGAACTGATTAGATATGCAATAAGAGAGAGAGAGAGAGAGAGAGAGAGAGAGAGAGAGAGAGAGAGAGAGAGAGAGAACGAGAACTGATTAGATATGCAATAAATGAACATTGGATTTAATATGCTTTAATGAAGTCTGCCGAAAACTCTATACATACATACATACACATTATCAATAACATAGCATTTTAAGTGTTGCTAAAAAACTATTTGATATACCAATACTATTGGTATATCAAATTGTGATCTGCCTATAATGCCATAATACACATATATAAACATTCCTGACCAACTGCAGTTCATTCTAGAGCAATGATCAATTTCCACACATTAATCCTTAGTGACATATCAAATAATGATAAAAAGTATTAATAATCCCCATTTTCAAAATGAATTTAATATGGTACACATTTTCATCACAATCCTTTCTGCTTTTTATCCCCCTCCCCAACCTCTCATATATAATGGACAAACTATGCAGAAATGTGGAGTGAGAGAATAGGAATTTTCGCTAGATTAAAACCTTGAAAAAGAAATTGCACTAAGTAACCTACAACAATATGGTTTAACATAACGATATATGTGCACTTTCCTTGGGATTTATCTACAGTGTTTATCAGTGATACACACTTGCAAACCATGTCAACATTTTATGGTAAATTTCTTGGCAAACGTGGTACACATATGTTGATGTATTTAATGTTTTGTTGATATTGTTGTTTCTAAAAACTATGATAATGTTCTAAAAATCAATTATTATTAATTGAAAGAGAGAGAGAGAGAGGGAGAGAGAGAAAGAGAGATTGAAAGAGAGAGAGAGAGAGGGAGAGAGAGAAAGAGAGATTGAAAGAGAGAGAGAGAGAGAGAGGGAGAGAGAGAAAGAGAGAGAGAATTTGTGGTTGATGGTACTATTACTGAAGGGGAATAAAGACTTAGATCAAATGTAAATATATTAAAATAGTTTAATTACCTCTTGTTAGTTTGTCATTTTGCTTAGTTTCTATTTCACATTAATTTCATGTGCTGGTTTGTGAATGGCTAAGCTTTTAAGTGAATTGTGTAGTTAAGCATTTGTAGTGTTCTACTTTTGTAATTAAAACCAGCTAGCTTGTTTAAATCATAAGTGTGTATTATATTGATTTAATCAATGTGAAGGAATAAAGAAACTAAAATAAAGAAAACAATCAACTTATCAATATGGAAAGGTGATTGTGTATAGCCACAAAAAGTATAGAACTAAATTTTGTAGCAGACTCGGTCAATACACAGCTGCCTGTAGTAAATTATAACTTCATTCACATGCAAATATTTGTATTTGTATGTGATATAGATAAAATATGTTTACAGCATGTATACTGTCTCAATAATATACCACTGGTTGTATAAATGTTTCATTAGAAGGCAACTTGGCAAGCTTCATTTCCTTTTAATGAAAAATTTATACATCTCATGGTATATCACTGATATAGCATATATACACACACATATGTGTATGTGTGTATATAATATATATATATATATATATATATATATATATATATATATATATATATATATACACATACATACATACATACACACACACACACATATGGTATTTCATGTATTTTTTCATACCCTTTAATTTTTTGTATTGAAAATATCATATTGCCATTTTGTTTTTATAAAAATTAATAAATAAATGCTTTTGGGAAAATACAATGATTGATACATAAGCATGGGCACCTGCAGCATATCTCAAGAGTGGGTTATATGAACCCCTTGGAAATCATACTGCAAAAAATCCCTTGCAAAAAATCCTGCAGGCCCCCATGTCAATAAGCTCTCTTGTTGGCATACAATATCTGCTGGTGTTTATTAACAAATGGACAAAGGACTTCACTGACCTATCCTTGAACTATTTATGTACATTTTTTCCCCTTACTAAGTCAGTCACCATAACAAAACACCATCAGCATTTTAAAACAAGTTCAGGTGCCCCTTGACGTTTTCTTTATCCAACAAAAATTACATCTCAGTACATGCTAAAGTGAAGACCACAGACCACTGGTCAACTAGTCTTATTGTTTATTATAGTCATACAAGCATAAAATATCAAAACTTTGTCATTTTCCGTCATAGATTTGAAAGTCACAAACTCCATTAAATTGATTTGTTTATATATACATATAATATCTTTAAGTGCTTGTTCTGGTTTGACTTGGATATAATTAACATTTTATTGCAAATCTATTCTATGATATATCCTACTATTATCTTTATTGGCAAGTTCAAATAACAAATAATGCATATGTTTGCACATTGACAGATTTCGATTTCCCTAAAGATGGCCTCATTTCCCAACTGGCAGCCTCGCTGATTTGACCTCTTCTGTTGAGACTTGCTTTCAGTCTGGTTTTAACTGCAATGACCAAAGCGTTAGACATGTTTAATTAACTTGTAAATAACACTACAATGCCATATGGTTTTTGACAATGTACATCATAATTAAAACAAAAAGAATGAATTGTTGATTTAGCAGTGTTTATTGATAATGGAATATAGTAGGGTTGTAACTCATGAGGATTATCACACATGTCGGGTAACTGAAAATTTAGTCTTTTTTTGCTTTGCAAAAACCACAAATAAAAACCACACTGAATAGTCTTGTACATTGACAAAATTTTGTTTCATCTCTCTCTCTCACATACAAATACACAGACACACACACACATTCATGCTCATGGGCATTACCTAAAACATGATTTCAAGTTCTTTATTTTTTTTATTGCAATCTGATAATGATATTATTGTTGCTGTAAAAATACAAGTTGCATTTAATTTTGACAATGTGGACTCGTGTTGTTGAGTACAATTTACCAATAAATAATACCCATAACTAATACATGCTCAAACCATCTTAATCATTTTGCCAACATTACTCAAGATAACAGCTACATACAGATCTCAGAAATGCTTAATTACACATATTTGGATGCATTTTATTTTTTGGGACGCAAATAATCACTCAAAAAGGAGTCCTCCATACGCACAATTCTTTTGCAAAGAGGAAAGTTTTGCGACACAATAAATATGTTCTAATCATTATGAAAACTGAAGCAGTGCTGTTATTTTAGTTTGTTGCTGACTTTTTTCATCAAATGTTGCTGGCTTGCTTTGATGAAGGTGTGTGTTATTGAAGGTGCCGTTAAAGGTTCCATTTGAAGGACCAAACAAATACGATTTTGTTATTGCTGCAGCAACATTAAATAATTGTAGAATATTGAGACAATTTTTAAAAAAAAAATTCCTAGTATGTATCGGTGCTTCAGAGGTAATCAGATTTCATTTAAGTTGTAAAAAAACTTATTTTTCTGTTATTTTTTAAAAATTATTTTATAAATTATTGTCATGTGGTCGACTGTAGTCATTTCACATTTCTGCCCTCAGAGGTTGTCAATTGTAGCTAGTCAGTTGTACAGCTATTTTGATTATATTCCAGCATACAGTAACAAGACCAGCTATCAGCATAAGCAGATTATGATATAATAATGCACTGTTAGGGTGGTTTGTCAGTATGAAATAAGGATTTGTTAATGTAACAATTGATTCCATTTCATTTTATATCCAAGTTTGCAGCTTCCTGTCATGGTGCCTATGAATTTCTCCACTCCAAACCCAAGACTGTATATGCTGTTGTATCAGCCAAAACTGTTGCTGCCAAAAATGTTTCCAGATGGTATATGTTGTCGCAAATATGTAAAGCAAATTCGCAATTTGTGACATTGGCAAAGCCTAGTGCAATCACTGTTATTGGTTTCATTTCTGGTTGTTGCTGTATAAATATTACCTGTGAGTTTGAAATTAAGAGACTTGGACAAAATGCCGTTTGCAAATTTTGACAAGTATTTTGGGGTTAAACAGAAAAATTATGAAGATTTTAATGAGCTTCAGAACTGTGCTTAAGTTGCTAGAACTGATAGTTCAGATGTGACAGTAGCCAAGTGTAAGAATGAATGTGATGCCTGGCCTAGTAGGGACTCCAATGTTTGCTGGTGGAACTGCAACTTTTGCTGGTGGGACTCCTATTTTTACCAAATTAGGAGTCCTGGACTCCTAGTTTTAAAATCCAGCAAGACCTCTGCACATATGCTCTAAATGCTGATGAGCTTGCACACTGAGACATAATCCACTCTCTCTCTCTCTTGTTCACTAATAACAACAAAAATTCTCTCGTTCACTAATTACAACAAATAGCTTTTTGAATAATTTTAATTTTATTGTAATTAGATTCTTGAGTTGAAAGCAGAATGAGACAGAAAATATATTTTTACTTTGTACATTTGTACTGTTGAATTGTCAAGTAGCATATGTTCCATAGAACTTTTTCAGGTATGATCCTTTATTTTTCATACATGGTCAATACCACCAAATGATAATTATTTATTTTACATCTAATTTTTCATACACTGAAATTAATCACTATTTTTTGTGTACAAAAAATCACATGAAATATGGTATATACTCCTTTACAATTATGCCTAATTTTTGATATTAGTGAAGAATGCATTTATTTACACCAAAGTCTGAAATACTCTTTTTTGATTAGCAGAAAATCTCATTTACAGTGAGTGTCTCTAAATCAGTGAAAGTTTTTCATAATAAGCAGATTTTAATTATGGAAGAAATGCATAGCAAATAGGCTGATGAACCAAGAACAAGGTTAATGGCACAATTTGAGTTATATGTTTTGTTATAAATGGATTCAACTTTATTTCCTTTTTTGTATCAAAGCATTGGAGAGTGAGACTTTCTGTGAGAATTACCATGTTAGGGTATCTTAAACATTTGATTTAGCTATATGATGCTTTTATTTCAGGAAATGATTGGCGATTACGAAGCTGAATTTTATGCTGTAAATAATCTAATTTTAGAATCAAAGAAAAGGTAAGATTTGGATACACTCAGTTTTTAACATTATTTATCTTTAATAATGTTTTATAAATGTCTCTTTATGGAAATGTACACATTTATGAATAGTGATGCTCTTGTTTTTATTTAATTCAGTGCATACATAGTTTCATGCAGTATGAATTTTTCAGACATAATAAAAATGTTCATTTGGACATTTTCAGTTTAAGAAATGTGAGCAAAAACTTTTAACATATATAATAAGTCGAGTCCAACTGCAAATTGTACAGACCCAGATCTGCCATCCCATAATGCATTGGCAAATCTGGGTCTGTGTTGTTTGTTTAAAGTAATCAGTAAAATAAACAACATAGATCCTCATCTGCAGGCACCTTATGCTGCAGTATATCTTTGTTGTTTGCAGTTTGACTCAATTCATAAACAAATATTGAGAGTATTATGTCATCACTTTGCCAGAATATGGGGGCATGTTTATTTTGCTGATGTCATTCCATATTCTATATGTGTTTACTTCTTAAGTGACTGCTCCAGTAGCCTAGTGGTTAGAGCATCCATCTCAGATGCAGGAGGTCGCGGGTTTGAACCCCAGCCAAGTCATACCAAAGACTTTTAAAAATGATACAGCTACTTTTCTAGGTGCACAACATTAAGAGGTTAGTGCTAGGACTGGTCAGCCTGGTGTCAGGATAATATGACTGGGTGGGACATGATGATACAGATCTGTAGCATGATGCCCCTGTACTTGGCATCACAATAAAATCACTGCAAACATTGTAACAATGTTGACTGAAAAATTGCTAAAGCTATTTTGAAAATCAAAATCAATCACACACATACTTCTGTGAGTCCATTACAAATCTTTTTAGTCTAATAGTTTAAAACTTATTGGACATAAAGCTGTTTGATTTATACCCTTTATCTATATCATGAGAACTTGACAGGTTATTTTTAGTTGTTTACACATTTGTAAACTTTTTTGACATAATTATTTAAACCAACTTGAGGCAGACAAATGAAATTTGGAAGGCTTATTTATAATTTTTCATATCTAGCAAATCTAAGTACATTTCCAGGTCATTACTATAACTGTCGTTTTCACATTTTAAACATTTTTTACTTTGATTTTTTTAAAAACCAAAGTCTTGTTACACAATTGAGCAAGGACCACATCGAGTATAAAACTAAAATTTAGGAGGCATAAATAAATGAGTAAATGATCTGATTAGATTTGAAGACTGTAAATGCAATTTAGCATAAACACCTGTTCTGACAAGCATAAACACACATGTGCACACACTTTTTCAGCTTTTTGGCATTTTTATTAATAAAAACATTACAATTTAAAAATAATCATTTGGTAGACATACAAATTTGGGTTATGCATGTTTGTATGTGTAAACAGATGACCAGATTAAGCAATTTGTTTAATTTTTCTTGTACCGCTCTGTTGACCTAAGTGGTTAGAGCATTTGCCATAGATGTGGGAAATAGCAGGTTTGAATCCCAGCTGTGTCATACCAAAGACTTATAAAAATGGTATTAACAGCTGCCTTTATTGGCACTCAGCATTAAGAGGTTAAAGTTTTGGCTGCTGCTAGATATTACTATAAACTGCCATACTGCAGATGTCGTAGTGATATAACTGAAAAATTTTCAAAGCAGCATTAAGAATCTAAATGACACACATACAAATATTTCTTCAGTGTTAAATATTTGGGCACTTGGATTTTTGTCTGCATTGGAGCATATATATATATATATTTTACAAACACAAGTCCAGTTAATGATGATTCTGTTTGACTTTTTGGTTATTTGGGTGATCTAAACACATATCTGCAGACTGGTATTGTTTTTATTTGATCATGTAAATTACTATCTAGCGTCATTTAACTGCACAATTATTAGATCCGTTTTATACGATACCAGAAATTGGAAATATATCTTAAATTCTTCCATATATTATGTCTTTATCTGACAGTTACTTTAACCGACATTTTTAAAGGCAAAATTTTTTTTTCACGCAAGGTTAAATGTGAAAATCATTACTAATTTGTATAACATTTTCAAGTTTGATTATGAAATTAAATTTTATTCAAAGCATACATGGTTGAGACCATGACAGTTATTTAGAACATCATATTTAGTATATGGCATACTGTATGTGGCATACTGTATGTGGCATACTGTTTTGATATTTTCAGGCGGGAACACTTATCACCAGAGGATGTGCAGAAAAATAAAGTGATGATGGAAAACCTTAGTAAAGGATCATGGGATAGCAAGGAAGTAAGTTATTAGAATTTGCAATGGAAGAAAGCAAGAAAGTAAGTTATTAGAATTAGCAATGGAAGGAAGTGTGTGTGTGTGTGTGTGTGTGTGTATGTAGATAATGGCAAAAACATTTGTACAACTTGCAGTCAATTAGTCATATGTAAGCTTGTTAACTTCAGGCTATCTTTCACAAACTTGCTAATGTATTTGTGAAATAAAAGAACAGCAGTTTTGCAGATGCATGTTGCTTGCCTTGCTCTCAGTCCCGGAGCTTATGATTTTGCATCATTTGTCCATCACCAGTCATGTGTCAACCATCCACACTGTTGTTATGACCCCCCCATCATCAGTCATCTGTCATGTGTCAACCATCCACACTGTTGTTATGACCCCCCCATCATCAGTCATCTGTCATGTGTCAACCATCCACACTGTTGTTATGACCCCCCTATCATCAGTCATCGGTCATGTGTCAACCATCCACACTGTTGTTATGACCCCCCCATCATCAGTCATCGGTCATGTGTCAACCATCCACACTGTTGTTATGAACCCCCCATCATGAGTCATCGGTCATGTGTCAACCATCCACACTGTTGTTATGAACCCCCCCATCATGAGTCATCGGTCATGTGTCAAACATCCACACTGTTGTTATGACCCCCCCAATCATGAGTCATCGGTCATGTGTCAACCATCCACACTGTTGTTATGAACTTTTCCCCTCAAAACTACTGAATCAATTTCAAATAAATTTAGTAGGAATGTTCTTCAGGATATGCTCGGCCAACATTTTGTTCAGTATGGCTCCCTAAGCAATTGTGTGTCTTCCATAATGTCAAAATGGAAACTTTTTTTTCACTTCCTATCCAGAATGGGGTGTTTACCTTCACAGATCAATCACACATCTTGCCTCTATCCATGTGAGCTTATCTTGACTCAACCAATGTAGGTATGTGACAAAGTTTACCATTAGTTTCTCATAGGCATGTACTAGGTATTATGTATAGCTTATCGTGTGTTGAAAAATGGCATTAAAACAGCTTGTCCAGATTGGCTAAACCAATTTTCATAAATCGTGGTAGCTATATTTCTTAGAACATGCTCTATCAAAATTTTGTGCAGGTTGATTCCATAGCATTGATATTTGCTTAGCATTTGGATCAAAAGCCAATTTGTGTTTCCATCTCTAGAAGGCCAGAGTCAGTTTCAGTCAGACCTGGCAGAAATGTTTTTTAGGACAAAACATTTTGTTTTTGGAGTGACTTACCAAATAACAGAGTGGCTTCAGTGGCAAACATGTTGAAAACCCATTTTCAACTGGATAGAAATCTTCATCAGATACATTGTATCAAAATTTTGACTTTCTTAGCAACTGGTTGGACAACTTCTTTTTGACTTCTTGAATGGCATGTGTTTTGTACATATGCACATTGAATTTTATTATGTTATATGTGGATTACACTTTTGTCCACTTGGATTATGCTTTTTCCTCGCCAGGGGTTGGCATGTATGCAAAACCCTATTTTGTATCAGAAGAAAGCATGATTACCCCCTCCCAGGAGCCCCCTGACGGTCTAAACAAATATGAAAACAACTTTGCTGAGGCAACAAAATCTATTTCATTATTGATTACCTAACTCTAGGACCTACCACAAAAATCATCATTGTCATACAAAATAGGGTTTTGTCTTAGAAATGCTCATTATAGTATACCACAGCTGGGTTTACTTAAAATTGCAGGTGATTTATATGTATCACACAAAATTACTAAACCTAACTTAACACAAAATTACTATGGCTATCATTATCATACAATTCCAATCTGCTTTTAATAAATCTCTGGGATTTATAGGTCTATTAAAATGATCATGCTATTAATAACTCACTGGGATTTTTTTTTAAAAATCAATAATTTATACAGTCCAGATAATTTTTATATTCACACAAAATTTATATGCAATCGCTAGAGATTTACTGTAATAACCAATCTAAAATATCCACCTTCGTAATGTCAACACTATCAGATATTTTATAACCTAATGTAAATCTGTTAATTCCATCAAAGCAGTATCTTTTATAAAAAAAATTGCAATGACCAGATTTTATGATAACATCTGTTTAAGTTTTATGACAATTTGATTTTATTGCCATCATCTCAACATAACTAGAAAATCCATCTAACACAGCTTTATAATCATCAAATCCTATCACCTTACCTTCTTTTAATTCCAGTAGCTGGTTTCCTTATTTTATTATCAGCTATTTTAGAAAGTATAATTTGCTACAAAGTCCAATAAAGTCTACAATAGGAACAATGTTTGTCTCCTGTAATTTTCCAATTACTTATTTATTATCATCACAGTAAAATCTGCTGTTTGTGGATAATCTAGAAGATCAAACATCTCTTGGTTATCATAAAGTTTTGATAAATATCATCAGATTTATCTTGTACATAAGTGAGTCTGTATCTGTAAATAACAACTCTGCATCAGTACACTTATCTTTAATGAAATTGCAATGAAATTTGTACATTAGCCACCTTGATATTTCAAGAACTGCCATACTGACATAAACTGGCTTGTTTAACTTCAGATTCATCTTTTGTTGTTGAATGGCTACTAAATTTTCATTAAATATTTTCATACTAAAATAATCATCAGATGCTACAAGTTTATTACAACATGCCACATTATTGACAATCTCGATATTGACTTGCTTTTTAATGTTTTTTGTTGTCTTGCCAAATGTTGTTTTTCATAAGCTTGAAAAAGTAATTTTTTAATTCTGTTTTGGCAGCTGCTTGTTGTATTTGAGTAAATGTTGCTGTTCATCCACAGTGATTGAATATATTTTAGCACACAATGAGCTTTCCTTAGTATCATATCCATTATCAACTGCATGCTTAAGATTTTTATAGTGTAAAACGTATTTCCATTTGTCAAGCAGATTAGGAACTAATTTTTTAACAACAGATTTACCACAAGTGCTAGTAGTAGATGACTAATTTCTTTGCTAATCAGATAATAGTGAATCAACATAACTCTGGACAGAATGTTATGCGCATCGTGCAGCTCAACAGGATAGTCAATATCAACTTCTATGAAATAACATCATCTGGAATAGTTTTATCAGTTTCTTTGAAAAACTTTTTCTGTGATCCACCTAAACCATATGGCATAGAGTCCAGTAGACCATAGCCATAGAAGTTATTGGTGTCTAGATAGTATATAAAATATGATGGTTCTGTACTATCATATTTGGGTAGATATTATTAGCCCTAGCATATTTTTTTTATGACACTTATTCCATCTTGGATTCCATGTTCTTATAAAGTTGAACATATCAGGGTTTGTTAGCAGCTCCAGTTTTATTTTACAGCATTTTAGTAATTCATCCGAACTTAGTCCAGGTGCCAAATAGTGCCATGCTGTGCCGAGTCCATAGTTATCAGCTGTGATGTCTCTGAAATTTTCAGATATATCTGCAAGCAACAGTACATCTGTGATAAGTTACAAATCATGATGATCTCTTAAGTTTTTGCAGCTGAACGAATCTCCAAATCGATTGAGCATAGGCATTATTATCACTAAAACTTTCGAGATTTAACCTAGACTAATAAAACTTCCCTTTATCAGGTAGACATGTTCCATGAAATTTATCCTAATCATTTAGATGCTCACATAACAAAAAATTCCTTTTCATGTCAATAAACTGCCATCAGTTTCACCAAAATGCTCAATCAAATTATTAAATTGATTACAGTATTTGACAAGCTCTTCTAGGATGATGCCATAAACTACAGACTATTATTAAATCTTTACTTGCCCAGTGTCACTGATGTATATTTTTCAGTGTTATTCTGGTTGCACTTTATTTTATTGTTGTTACTAATTTTCAGACAGTTTATTATATCTTTATTACCGAAACCTTCAGCTGTAATGTGAGTGTGATATCCTGTGAAATACAACTGGCATGAAATCTATTGTAGTATATTTAAGTCACATTTAACATGTGCCAATCCACGATATTTTCTAGCAATATGGTAGTGATCTTTTTACCTTATCTTGAGGTAAAAGCATGTCCTTGCAAATATAGCATATATCTGCTTTGGAAAAGTCATTTTCTTGCTTTAATTTTAGTGGTTTCATTTTTTTTGTAATAGCACAAAACAACATGATGAGATCAGTATTGTTGATTAGGTTCCTTAGCAACCAAACTTCAGGTTAATTTCCGCAGTAAATCCTTACTGGTTTCGATAAAGATTTATCAACTGTACACATGATCTTATACGCCATGCTGCAGGGAATATGCTCATGTATTATCTTTGTAGAAGATTTATATGGGTTATTTTGTGCTCCTTGCACAATAAAAGGCACTTTCATCTTATGCCTGTAATTTCACCAGAGATTTTCTGAACATGAGAGCAATATTCGAGGTGTCGATAAAGTATATGTTGGGAAATACAATCATGTAAAAAAATCTGATGCAGAAATATTTCATTCCCCTATGCTTATCATGATGGCCTCCGACTAGCCCATTAAAGTTTTTATCCATGTGTAAATGTACTGTTTTTTGAGATGCTAGATCGCTGATATATCTAGGATATATCATTTGTTTGTGATCATCATCAAATATAAATAATACCTCCAGGTAACAGGAGATTGTGCTGGGTTTTTTTTAAATTTTGGAGTTTGATTCTCGGCAACAGGAAAGCCAATCCCAATAAAATTTAGATTATTAACATAATGAATTTGATACCAGTAAGGATGATCTCATGCAGCAAATAATGCAGGGAGTAGGGCCCATTGAAAACATTTGTTACCTCGCAATGGACTAAATTTCAATGTGTAGAAAAGTATTTCCATTATGTTTTCACTTCCAGCCAGACCCTGGTGTTGTGTACTCATCTATTTTTTTTTTTATATCTCCTGAAATATATTATCTGACAATGACATTAAATCTGTCACTGTTAGGATTTGATTAGTTGTTGATGTAATATATAAGGATTAGCAAATTCCTCACATCTCTTTGACCTATGCATCTGGTAAATCAAACCAACCTTAGTTTGTTGTGGGTGATTCCAGGGACATAGAAAGCTGGACATAGAACTGCACTATGATCTTTAGACTCTTGTTCATGGCAAGCTGGGATTTTATTGTTGGCTGAAGTAGATGATATAAGTTTGTGCTGGAGAAATTTGTAAGTAGATGCTCATAATTAAAAAACTGTTATCCAAACCAGCAGAAGAGGTTGCGATTTTTATAGGTCAGTATCTTTCTGTTAAAAACAGACTTTTCTTTGCTATATCAGCTATTTTCAACATTCCTATATGTACTGTTTTATATTTTTTTAATTTGAATGTTCTGTGAAAATTGTCAGTTAGAGATATGGAAAAGCTATTATTTAAGATGGAAAATATCTACCAGATATTGATAATCATTAACTTTCTTTCTAGACATCAGGAGATTTTTGGTGTCACCAGATATATAATCTTTTTTTGCTTTTAATGAGCTTGGCATTGTGATAAATATAAAAACAAAAAATGCAATTGGAATATTATGCCTGCTGGTTATAGGATGAAAGTGAACGGCACTGATGATGATGAATATACCGAGATGTTCTTATACGAATTTATCTGGACCTTGTTTAGTGGTGATGATATTCCAGTTGGAATGAGAGTTTACCATATCAATGGCACTGTTACTGAAAATAATATTGCTAATTTATCTTTGCAAGATGCATTTCAACGACACCCAGTCTATGATCTATACAAGGATAATGACAGAGGTATTATTAGAAATGTGAAAACAAAGGTTATTAGAAATATCATTAATACAAAAAATTTAGTGGCAAAAGTATGAGGAACACAAACTGGTTATATTAACTATATGAATAAGTCGGTGGTGTTAATTTTAAACAATCAGTCTATTCTATTATAGCAACTAATTGTGCTACAGGTGAAGAAATGTGATTTACGTTAACGTTGATCCAAGTGCAGTAAAATTTGTTGCTGGTGGAGTTTATAAATCAGCATTATCAAAAAGATTTAATGTTAGAATCTTCTTTCAATGTGAATCACCTGCTATTTAAAATATTTGCAATGTCACTATTCGTCGGTCAGAAATTAAGATATTTATTTAATATTCTTTGTCGTATTTGACAGAACATCTTTCTGTATTTGAGCATATGATCAAGTTCTGTGCTGCTTATAAAAATTACATTATCTTTTCTCTTTTTATTTATAAGCAAGCTACCACTTATTGTAACTGCGGAACATTTTTCTTAGAGCCTCTTTAAGATAAAATGGATTTATAATATTAGCTCAAGTAACAAATCTGTCCATATTTAATAATTAACATAAAATTACATAAAATTGCACTGTTATATAACAATTCTCAGAATATAATTTAGATTTCCTCTTGTCAAACAACAGTCGGCCCATTTTAAAAGTGTCTTATTAATATCGAACAGATTTTTTTTAATATTTCTCAAGTTCTGATATCTTTGAATGTGTCAGTTGCACATGAGATGCTAAGTAAGGATTGTAATTCGACAAGAACATTTACATACTTTTTGTCAGTTTTTTTTATTGTTCATAAAACAACTTGACAATGTCAAATAAGAAGTTAATATTTAAGAGTTAAGCTCCAACTATTTTCTTGTTTCATCTGGCATTCTATTACAGTAAATTAGATAAAAGTCTTGTCTCAAACAAATTCTTGTTTGTGAAGAGACTGTTTGATTTTTATCCCGATATTGGTCATGATACAGCAGATCAGCCAGAGCATCAAGATTCAACAAAGATCAGTACTATTAGTAGACAACATGTAAAACATCAAGAAGTATAGCATCTCAAATTCAGTGTAGAAACATATCTATTTCATGTGCACAAGTATAAATTTGCATATGAGCCAGGTATAGAACATCAAGACGAGCATAATTGCATTATAATGTAAAATATCCCTTCACTAAGAAGATAGAAAAGTTTGCATTTACTGTCTCTGAAATCCAGATTTTTTCAGAGTTATTAAAACCATTTATGAACCATGAATAGATAGATGTGTATGGCCACCAAAAAAATATAAAATTTGATTTTCTGTTTGTTATGATTTTTACCTTGAGGGGTGAGTGCGCAATAGCAACAGTACAAAGACAGTATTTAATATTATTGTGCAAAGCCAGTGAAATGTAAGTCTGTACTTTTGAAATATGAAAAAATTTACAGCGACTGTATCATTGGATACTATGCATCATGCAGCTTAATCAAAGATTTTTTATTTCACTAGTTGGTATCCAACTATTAAAACTGTCTCCATAGACTGTCCATTTGATCAAACTTGTCTTTTCTTATTAATACTTGCTTGATAATGAATATATCCTGCTGTCTGCTGCAGTTCCTGTTTGCAAAAACTTCCATTAATTATTTTTTCCTGCTGAATCTTTTAGCTTATACATTCCAGTTGTTATGTTTTGTGTTATTGTAATCTAACATGATCTTTAGCAGATCATCCAAATACCTGTTAGTGATTTTGGCTGTAAGTTCCTTGTAAATCTTTTCTTTTAACATATGAATAAATCGTTTGACAATACTTTTCTCATTTCCTGTGATGTATTTGATGATGTTTTGTTCCAGAAACTGCTAAAGTTGTTTATTAAAAAATTCCACTCCATGATCTGTCCAAACCTTATTTTGTTTTCTTTCTGTTTTTTATGATCTCTCTTAACGAACCAGTTATAGTTTTACTAAAATATTTACTATGTTCATCAGGTACCTTTCATTGTCATTATGCTTTGCAATGTGTGAGATATCAGCTAGATCTATTGCTCATGCATCATCAGCCAAGTTTTCGACAACTTTTGTCCAGGAATGTTTTTTATTTTTGTGAAGTTCATGTAGGAGACAGCTCTGCACTCCATCATCATAAAGTACATTTTTACCAACCTGAGGCTTACCAAACCCCAGTTTATATTTTGACCCGGTAAAACCTTTGACTAGCTTTTCCATCAATTAACTCCATTATTCCCTTAGCTTATTAAGCATGATATGGTTTTTTGTTTTCATTGTCAGGTAATATATATCATGTTGCATTGCAATTTTATCTTCTTGATTATACAGCTCCTCCCCTGTAATAGGATTGTCAAAATTTTCATCAAGCTGCTTATCTAGAGAATTCCATGGACCTGTATATCTGTGGTGTAGTAGGGTCCATTGTGTTTGGGTTTTGGTAATTTACCAATTATCTTGTGAATATCAAAGCTAGATCCCATTGCAAGCAACAAGTTACTATTTTATCACAGCAAACCTCATTTTCAGCTTTATATTTATACACTTTGCTGGCAGAATGGCCCTGCATTTTTGTTAGAATTTAATTATTGACTAAAATAGTAAAATAGTATTAGAAATTTTTGGCATTCGCAGATCTCCATAATTGTGGGCCATACTCTTTATCCAGCCAGGTAGCACAAATACTTTACATCATAAGCTGGTTATTTTGGGTAGTTTATGTGGTTTCATTTTTATTTTCCATTTTACTTTATACATAGTCATTTTTATATTTGCTTGTTAAATAAAATTGCAATTTTGTTGTTTTCCAAGTTTGGTTTAGGTGTAAATTGCAATATAAATTTCAGAAAATCATCCATGGACTGGGACATTTGTTTGATAAACATAGCACAGTAATATCCACAAGCTGCAGTTCCTACTGGCTGAAATTGATTAGATCAATAATTGATTTTTTTTGGTATTTTTGAGATGTTTGATAATATCACTTTGACAACTCAAAATAATTGTTTTTATAAAGCACTATCCAATGGATGCCAGATCCATCATTAAAATTTTGGATATTTATCACACAACTTCTCTCTCCAGGTTGAATCCCTTGCTCATCTTTAGAAAATACCCCTTGAAATCCACTGACACCTTTTAGTTTATCTAAGATCTCAAGTTGTTAGTGGATAGATTGCAGAGTGATCTACCTCCTGATGTTAGTCCTCACCCATGTCCTATTCCCAAGATTCGGAAGTAGACTTCCTGCTATTCCAGCTAGCAACAGATGTGTTAATCCACTTTGGACTGTTCCTTTTCATCTGTTTTAGTTGTTTTACGTTTCTTAGCTGTTTTACATTTTTGAATGCATTGTAGTTTGGGCATTTTTTTTTGTAATCATTAGACTAAAGTGAAATGCTACACTAACTGTTTGATATCATCACCCAACAGTTGTTTTTTTTTGTGGCACCAGATATCCCCAGAGTAATGGCAGTAATTTTGGTAGTGCCATTTTTGCAATAGTTGCCAGTGGCAGTAATTTTGGTAGTGCCATTTTTGCAATAGTTGCCAGTGGCAGTAATTTTGGTAGTGCCATTTTTGCAATAGTTGCCAGTGCAGGTCCCAGAAAAGCACCATGGATTGTTTGTAATTTAGACATTGCAGTAACCTGTGCTTCTGATAAATTTTAAATAAAAGATTTTTCCAGCCATATTTTATTGATTTTCCTATGTGTCAACATTAGTTTTGCTTGCAGTGGATGACTGATTTTGGGCCTGGGGTTCCAAAATCTGTCTTTAGTGAAACATACTGTAATTTAATATTAGCTTGTGCTGTTTTTTTTTTTGTTTTATTTCTTGTCCGGAAAATAAATTCACTATGTACATAATGTATTTCATTCTGTATTTTCCTTCTGCTGAATAAAATTTTTACTACAGTAATTCCAATGCTTGTTGGAGGATCAATATATTCTGCCCACCTTTCTGATAAAACATTTCAAGTGCAGAGGACCTGATAGTGTTTCTTAATCAAAAAGTCAGTACATTCCCACCACAAACTTGTTTGATAAAGTTATACCTAAAGCACTTCTCACTTGGCATTTAGACTTGGATGGTCATCCTGCCCTTGTGAAAATCCATCATTATGAATCTATCAGATACAATTAGCGCATAAGAATAATAATTAATACATCCTGGAGCCTGTCCAAGTTACCACATGACTTCATTGTCAAAATTGATCTGATAGCTCATTTGCTCAACTTACTGATGTCAGAGTGAAATATCAGATAAAGCTTTATGATTGAAATATGGGATCCATTATCAGCATCTTTATATTTTTGCATAGCTTCCATATGGTACATACAAGCTTGAGATATGTCTCTGTCAGCTAGCACTGCAGCATCAAATACAGAATTGTTTTGAGGCTGTCTTCCATGTCTCTTCTGTCATTGAAACACAATAAATACATGCCTTGGTAATTGTTCACTCAGTGCAGTTGTTCTTTTCCACGTATTTTTGATTGAATTTGGAATTGCAGTTTGATAAACCTTTTTCTACATAAAACATTTTTTCTGTTGTAAATATTGTTAACATTGTCTCAAGCTTTATTGATATATTGATCAATGGAACGAAACATGGCATCCACAATGCCAATCATGAAATTTTAAATTAAGCAATGTCACCACCAGCTTGCATCAATTGTTTTGATCAGCTCAGTCAGGTATAAGTGTATGTTTTATTCCACAAAAAACCTTGTTGTAGTCTACAAAATCAGAATATTGTACTAAGCATAGTTATTTGAATCAAGCTGTTTATGAACACTCATAGTTTAGTGTAACCTTTGTTGTATGCTCTATAAAGCATATTTGTTGCAACAGATCTCAAGTAGTTGTCACTAAATGAAACTACAATAAGAATTGTACTTGAAATTGGCAGGTGCATGGAAATATCTCCTGTTTCATTAGCTAATTAATATCTAGTTTTTCTAAACAAATTCCAACTGTTAATAACAAGTGTCACTTGTGCACCAGCAGGTATTACTGCATCATCTTCTCTTCTTACACTTTCTCATACTTAAAGTATGGCTTTATGCAGCAATAGGAACACATCTTGTCCCTTGTATTAAAAGTTTAAATTCCAGTTTCATTAGGTTGTTTTTTTATCAGCACCTTAGTAGTTTCTGATGCTGGTGATATTTCAGAATTTGCTTGTTTTATATCTTTTTGTACTTGGTGGTCCACCCTAAATTTTATCAGCAATCTTCTGTCCAAACACAAAACCTGCTGCAGAAGAACTTTTGATGAATCTAATGCAGTAGGCACATATTTTCTTTGCAATTCCAGGTACTTTTTTAATTATTTTAAAGAATATATTTCCAAGGAAACCTCCCATGTTAATTAACCGTTTGATCTGAGATTATCTCAAATTCAACAATTTCACTGTTGATTTCTGTGCTGATATTTTCAGGTTCCTTTGATGCTATTAATAGCATCAGTCTATCAGCTATTTCAGTGGTTGAGTTATAGATTTTTTAATTCCACTACCTAATCTTACAGAATTATACTTTTTTGTTAATGTAAGTAATTTAGAATTTCAATTATATTTTTCTGTCAAATTTTTATATTTTTCAGCTTTGACATTTCTGCTCAACCTGCCTTTTGAAAGCTGCTCTAATTGCAACAAATTTCTTTAGAATCTATATTTAATTTGTTTCCATTTTTTATTTTTATTTTTTTTGTTGGTCTTACGGTAAACATTTAAAATTAGTCTGTGACTATTTGACCTATGACGTTTATGCACATCGGCTTCGAGATTTAAGTTAGTCATGTGACTAGCAATGAAAATGGTTCGAACTAGGTCAAAATTCATCAACGCTGTAGTTACGTCTCATCTGACAACGGATTAAAGACAAAATCGATGTTATGCTTGTAATTTCTGAGAAGATAAATGATTTTCCTATTGATTTAATGTAATTATGGGTCAATGCACGGTCATTTAAGTTTTCTAGGCCTTATAGTTGTCGAGTACCCTATGCCGACACCAAAGGGTGTCGGCAAATTCCAAGTTTTTGATAGGGAATAGACTCTGACCCTACACCCCAACATAAAAAACCAGATATCAAAAATGGGGTGTCAAGGGTCAGAGGAAACTTGGACTAACAGTGCTATTGATTATTGATGTATCAGATTGAGCTGCTGATACACTTTACATTAAGCAAACTGGTGATATAATTACAGGTATGTTAAAAAATGGGCTGAAATAAAATAAGGATGACTTATAATCTGGTTGCCCCATTTGATATAACAAATAAATTATGTTGACACTGAAATAAGTACAGCATTGTTAAGTGCAATTGCTGCAACAGATGCCAATTATCTTAAAAAAATCTGGTGTTACAATAGCAGGTGTAATTGATATGTCTGCCAATAAGAACTTCTAGGTATGTACCTGTTTCTACATTTGATTTAACCAATAAACAATTCCTGGACTGTGTTACACAATTAAATCCATTGGTGTTATTATGAAATGAGCTAAAAATAGTGTTGGTCACATTCCACATCTCACTGACCCTAGAAGTAATTGTTGGGGTTTTATTGCAAGTGCATTCAGATATGTCAGATTATGCATTTACCTTAAATAGCCCATTATCTGATGGGTTAGAGTGGATCTCAGATGGAGAAACAAGTCACTTTTGGACTAAAACAGTGTTTAGCAGCTGTTGCAATTTGGAAATTTCAGCAATGAGGTCAATCAAATAATGTTAGACGAATTTATGAATTTGAATTACAAGAAATGATTAATGATTCATTATGGGCTATGCTAGTTAGGGTGACTGGTTATATTATTGGTATTACTTCTCATCAATATTCACTTGCACCTTCAGTGACTACAGACAGATACCTGGATTTCCAGATTTATGTTGACATCACTGAGGGTCCATGTTCAGGTTTTGCTATGCTTCAGATATATACACTCGATGACCTAGCATAAGCCTGGTGTACCACCATGCTGTCATTGTAATCTACAAGGCCTGTTGATCCTCCATTGATCAGGGTCACAAAAGAGTTTTATAATTTTATACTAAACCCGAAAACTGAGATTGAATTAGCTAATGTTGATTCACTAGACCCAGAAAGTGTGGAGGAAGCAAGAGCAATAAATATAATTGCACAAATGAAATATTAACTTTACATTCATCTGCTTTAACTGAGAATAGTGATAACTTTGCCAGAGTTACAGGAATGAGCACTCTCAACTGAAATACACTATCAGAGACTTTTATATAATTAGCAAATAGTCCAGTAAGTGACTGTGAGGATCAGTATTTAAATGTTGAAAAATATTTTATATATACACTGCTTGAGCTAAATAAATAAAATGTTTTGATGATTGATAAATTGAACCTTGTAAAAACAAAATTTCAATGTGAAAAGAAACCAGAGCAAGAGTGACTATAGAAGATTCATGATGAGCTTGACAAACTAGCTGAAAGAAGGAACATAAGTTTCTAAGAGATCATAAGGTCAAGGACACATTTGCTAAACATCCAGTCTACTAGATATGGACTTATGATTAAAAAAAAAAAATTGTTAGAAATAGTGGATAATAGTGGTGACACTAACCTGCTAACAACATTATATCTAGTTTTGATAGACTCACCAGTGATGCAGAAAGTATAATGTATATCACATTAATGCTGGACTAAACGCAGTATCAGGTATTGAGAATAGGATTGAGTTTTATGATGATTTTGAATGAGACATATTTTATTAACAGCTTGATAATATAACAACTGGAATTGATGAAGATTATGGAATACATAATATTTCTAAAGAAATCAAGTTGAAAAACTATCCAAAAGAATCTGGAAAGTTAATGGCAAAAGTAAAATACAAAAATATCAAAGACCTGATTGTTGGATACCTAAATCTAACTGCCGTAGGTATAAGGAATCTGATATGCTCTGTCTTTTAAATTTTGCAACAGCATATGTGATTCTCAGGGAAACATCTAATATGATGATATGTCATTTGATGTGCATGATAAGTACAGAGAGCTGATCCTGTGCTCTGATTGACAGGTTTCCTCCAAAATATTTTTACTACAGCTTTTGAAATAATTACAGAAATTATTTCATAAATATGAAAATATAAATAATAGACTTCAATCATATTTCATCGGGTCTGTCAGACAATAATATAAATGAGCTCATCAAATACTACAAATATTACCATAAAAAAATTTGACTCAGAAAAGCTAGAAAAATTTGTAATAAAATTATAATTAATGTTTAATTATATTCCTATGATATTAACAACTGGTGGAATTAATTCAGCTGGGGGGGGCATTTAATCCAGTACTCCTTATAGTGCTTGGGGATAGGTATTGTTTTATCAGCAGTTAATAAAAAGATCGGACCAAAATAGGAGAACAAAATATATCTTGTAAAATAGTAATAGCGACTTATAATAAAATTGTTAATCAACTTTGAGCTTATTTCAGAGTTGAAAAGTTTATAATGTAGATCAAATTCAGGAACTGCGAGTCAAAGATAATCTGCTTGTAGATATGATACTGAACCAAGTTGTGAAATATGAAAAATGATACTCAGTAAATTTTTTGTGAAATTGCTAGCGATTTCATTTCAAAAGTAAGGATAGTAAAAAAATTTGTGTGAAATATGAAAAATAATGGAAGATATTATAGTGGAAGATACCACATGAAGATGAAAAGAATTCATTTCCAAGGTAAATATATGACAATTATGCTTGACTATAAAAAGTACAGCACATATTTCAAGAACAGAAATAAGATAAAGCTGTAACTGGTTTGCAAAGAAAATTCAGATTATTTTAGTAAACTTATCAGGGTCACAATCTCACTTTCAAATGCTGCTGATAATCATTATAATCCAATACCACAAGACAAATACACAAAAATCATGGTGGATGATGAATTGAAAAAGTGTTACATCAATAAATCCATACTCTTACTTGGAAATTTTATCAAAATGCTAGAACTTGACTCTCTTATTAGTGGTAAGATTAATCTATGCTTATCAAAATGGTAGAGCTGGACTCTCATTAGTGGTAAGATTAATCTATGATTATCAAAAATGCTAGAGCTTGACTCTCTCATTAGTGGTAAGATTAATCTATGCTTATCAAAATGGTAGAGCTGGACTCTCATTAGTGGTAAGATTAATCTATGATTATCAAAAATGCTAGAACAGGACTCTCTCATTAGTGGTAAGATTAATCTATGCTTATCAAAATGGTAGAGCTGGACTCTCATTAGTGGTAAGATTAATCTATGATTATCAAAAATGCTAGAACAGGACTCTCTCATTAGTGGTAAGATTAATCTATGCTTATCAAAATGGTAGTGCTGGACTCTCATTAGTGGTAACATTAATCTATGCTTATCAAAATGCTAGAACTTGACTCTCTCATTAGTGGTAAGATTAATCTATGCTTTTTTCATCATGACAATGAAAGCTATATAAAAAAGCTGAAATTTTGAAAATATCTTGGCAATTGGCTGTGTAGAAAAGATCATCAAAACCTCCATTGTGAATCAGATGCTTGCAAATAATGTAAAATTTATGCGAGACCACCCTATACAATTTTTTATTTTTTTGTAAAATCCGAGCGAGTTCTTAATAGTGCATTCATTTAACCGAGCTGAAATATATGCAGATTGGAATTTGGTGTAAATGTTAGATATAGTAATTTTGTGTGAAAATATATGTATAAATTGCAAGTAAAACCTGCAGTAGTAGACTATAATGAGCATTTCTAAAACAAAACCCTATTTTGTATGACGACAATGACGATTCATTGGTAGGTCCTAGAGCTAGGTAATCAATAATGAAATAGAATTTGTTGCATCAACAAAGTTGTTTCATATTTGCTTACACTAATGGGGAAGAACCTGGAAGGGGGAAATAATGCTTTCATCCTAATATAAAATGGGTTTTGGCAGAGAAACCTCGTTATAGTCTACCACTTTTTGATCAAATCTGATAGGAGTGTTTGTTGGAACATACCATATTAGAGTTGCCTCCCCAAGCAACAAGATGGTTTCTTTAGCATCCAGGTGGAAAAACTTTTTTTCACTTTTCACTAGAAAGTCTGAGCCATTATTGATTAAACCTAGAAGGAAAGTTTGTTGCAACATGATGTGTCTAAGAGATGGCACTGGTCAAAATAATGATTCATGTGACTTCCATAACAGCCATTTGGAAAACCTATTTTTTAATTCTTCAAAATGGCTGAGCCATTTTTGATAAATCTTATATCAACATGCTGTCTTATTATGCTTTGGGTGACTCAGCTACATATTTTTGACTTTTTCTAGAATGGCTGAGCTAATTTTAGTCAAAACTTTATAGCATTACTTAGGATGTACATTGTCAAAATTGTATGTGGCTTGCTTAGCTATAGTGTGGATTCCATAGCAAACATATAGAAAATTTCCTCAAAACAGCATATCTTTGGATATGCTCTGTTAAAAAAGCATTAAGAGTGGCTCCAGTAAAAATGGATGAGGCTTCACTATCTGCCTAGAGGAAATTCTAGCCTTCAGGTTTTGCTAGCTGCTATGAAAAATTATATATATATATATATATATATATATATATATATATATATATATATTTTTATATATATATATATATATATATATATATATATATATATATACATACATACATACATACATACATACATACATACATACATACATACATACATACATACATACATACATACATACATACATACATACATACATTTTGTCTCCAAACTGCTTTACCATATCAAACTAGGTGTAAAAGCTCTGATTTGTGAATGAGCAATGAAGAGAAATCTTGTCCAACTAAAAAAGTTATAGATATACAGTTTAAACAGCATTGTAGGTATGCTGTTGGATATGCCAAATTCTACCTATTTCTACCAATTATGTGAAAATTTATACTGACATGGGTATCTTTCATCCCAGAGCACCTGCTTTATCCCTGAAGTTGCCTTTTAAATGCTAAAGATGTTTTTCAAATATTTTTGTGCTTGTGTGTGTATGCTTGTTTCATAGGAGGGTACAGATAAACAGATGTGGAGGGGAAAAATTCAGAAAGCTTTTAATAGACCCCAGAAAGTAATTTTACACACATTAGATTCAAGAAGAAGAAAAAGGCTTCTGATGAAAGACGCGTCATATTCAATATGTTTCTTTTACAATATGTTCACTGACATTTATTATATGTGTGGGTGGCATATTCATCGTAAGGGCAAGATTTATGCTATAAGGAAATAAAATTTCAACCAAAGACTATAACTTTTCTTTTTTTTCATCCCAGATTCCTTTTAAGATTCTTGTAGTTTTAAAAACATTGTTAGTTCCTTTCATTCCATTAATTATTGCTTATATTTCATTTTTAGTTTGAACGAAGAGAATCTCTCCCACCACCCACATTAGCAGATGTGACATGGAAAGAATATATTTCAGCACGTCCCGGTAAATTCCCATGTTTAGGTCGCCAGTGGATCTCAAAGGAAAGCTTCAAGGCCTTCAAAGCAACAATTGCTATGGTAATAGAGTGTTCCTTACAGTCGTAATCAGGGGAGGTGTAAAATGTTATGGAGGATTGTACTGATTAATATTCATGTAAAACTATACTCTGACTGTATTAAAACACAAAACTAGAGAATTTAGTGATGTGAAATTTCTATATAATTAGTTTTTATAAGACAAAAGATAATGTAAGTGAAATAAATTGAATGTAGATTTGATCATAAAAAAATTTGACAAACTTAATGAGTTCCTTACATTGATATACTATGAAACTTGATAGTCAAGGAACATTGTACTGCTTTTTGTATCACTGTTTTTCCTGTGGCAATTATAATGTTGCCATCATTGTAAAGATTCGCTATTTAAGTTTGGCATAAAAAAGGGATAGATTGTAATGCTGTTGCAAAAACTCTCAGATAATGACAACCTTCACATCATAATTCCTCCAGAGAAGAAAATTTTGATACAAAATTATAATTTACACATTTATTTCATGTAATTAAATTGCTTAATTAAATTACATGAATTGTTTAATTAAATTACATGAATTGTGTTTGTGGAACAGGCGTTCCCCACCACAGAACATGATAAATTGACCTCAGTAAAAAACTTAACTGTGCAGACAGATGAATAGGGACCTGATATTGCTCAGTTACATTAATATTGACTACATGATTGGGAAAGGCTGGAAATAATGTGGGACATTTTAAAATTTTGATTAACAGTTTGAAGAAAGCAGGGTTGCAGTACTAGCAACTGTTATTGATATATGTACAAAAGAAACATAATCTACACTCAGTAGATTGAGGACTGGCTTTTGATGTAAATCAAATTAATGTGCAGCAGTCACAACAGCTGTGTTTCAGTACAAACTGAGATGATTCATTATAAGCATACACATTTGAAATATAACCTAGAATTACATTAATCTATAAATACATTTGCAGTTAATTCCTCAACAAAGTGATTTTAATTCTCATATCTTTATAAGATAGCATTGATTGAATACAACTGCATGTTGTACTTGCTAATAAAGACAGCTACTTACAGTCACTATCTCAGAACACTACACCTGGTTCTGAATAAAATATTGAATAAACAAACATTAATTCCTCAGTATAGTGATTTTAAATGTCATACACAGATTTATTGATAGCACATATCAGGGATTTAGTACAACTCCATGTTGTATGTACATCTAGTCATAGTCACTATCCCAGTCACTATCTTAGTTCTGAAAAAATAAATATCAAATGCACAAAATGAGCATTGCTATACGTTGTGCATACATTTTCATAATCAGGTAAATCTATTTCTAATATTGGTCATTTTATATCATTTGTTGTTCATGGAATTTCATCAGTGACACGAAAATTTCATATGTGAATTTAAAGATGCTGTTATATTTGATTTTTTGCACTTCTCAAGTCTCAGTAATGCAAGTTTGATATTATTTTAATAGTTTGCATGTTGTATGGACTTGTTTTGCTTTTTCTTTCCTTACAGAAATGGGAATAAAGTGCATGATATGCAGATAATTTTAGATAGTAGAGGACAATCATGACTCCTATTTATCCTGCAGCAGGTGCTTGTCTTAACACATATGTAATGTGTGTTCATTGTGGACAGAAGACACCTGGTCCAACATCTTGGCGCTCACCAGTTATTATGTATTTTTGAGAGAGTGATGTACGTAAGGTGAAGTTGTTTGCATTTTTAACATGCACAGTGGAGAGAATGTTGCCATACCTCTATGATACTTTGATGTAATGTGGATGACATTTCTTTGGATACTGTACTTGTGAAAATTGTACATGATCTAAGCATACAGTATAACAAAATGGATGCACCCATGTGCTCGACAAATTAACCTGAATTAGTGAAAAGTACACTAACTTTAGCAGTTATTAAAATAGGGAAAACGAATTTTCCTAAAGTAGGCAATAGCAGTTTCTGAAAGTGCAATGAACAAAGTACAAAATATCTGAAAAACCAAAAAAGTTATCGGCTCTTTTTTCTACAACTTACCTCTGAAGTACAGGAAGTGAAAATGACCAAGCGGAGCTAGCAGTTTTTTAACATGAGTACACCTCAAGTGAGCCCAAGCTGTATACTCTCTAACCCAAATTACACCCATCAATCATACACCAAAATTAAAAGTTCTTTTAACAACACCTAAGATATACAAAGTCTTCATTATATACCCAGTACAACCAGCGAGGAAAACCTGGGAAATGCTTTTTCTTTAAATTTTTAACCCTATGCTAAATACGAAACTGTAGAGCGCCACCTTAAAGAACCACTGAAGATGTGTTGTCAACTTATTGAAAAGCTAGTCATATTCTGTAGTCAATTTCAAATATTTTGATATATTGTACATGGTATTTACTTCCAAAATGATAACAACATAGTTAATTTACTACACCCCTCTGAAGTAGCTTGAATGTAGCTTCACGACGTCCAAAATGTACTCTAACGTCATTGGGAGATGCTATATTTCTGACATGAAAGAAAGACATCCATGAGTAAATGATTATCAAGTATTTGTTTTATTTTTTAATTTAAACATTAAATAATGCATTCTGATCATTTTCCAGCTTGTGTACTATACTTTGTCATGTTTACTTTGAAATCAAGAGAGAAAAGTGGGAAAAATTTCATAAACATTGAGGCAATAGTACAATAATTGCCCTGCATTGGATTTAGAAAAATAAGTCCTTGATGCTGTAACTTTATAACAGCAGAAAGAAAAAAAATCTTTTGTACATAATTACTTTTTTTTGGGTACTAGTAACTTAAACTGAATCTGTACTAATGCTTGTATGCCAAAGAATTGAAATAAAAAGTCAACTGGAATTAATTCCTGGTGAGACCATTCCATGGACAGGGAATGTGATTGGTGATTACAGACATAATTTATTACAACAAAAATGAAATAAAATGACTGCACTATATGGTCAATTAAATAAAAAAATTAAAACATGCAGACTTTCATACACCAAGGTGTGGGGTTTGCTTCAAGACCCAGCCTGACTATGATGTCACATCCTGTCTAAGATCCATCACAACCAGGAAGAATTGGTAACCATGACGTCATTTATACTACATCCACCTACATCCTAAGAAAACATGGCTGCAGGCAGACCTAGGAAAAGAGCAAAGCGTCCACAAGAATTTACACAACACAGTCAACCATGGAACTATGGTGTAAAAGTATCCAAGAGTGACCAACCAGGATCTAGTTTGCAATCTGGCTCTGCCCCTCCACTAATAAAGCGGCCAAGATTTGATGTCTATCAAGAATCACTATCTTCCTGTGGCCCAAATGAAGTGCCCTCCAAGCTTCGCCCTGAAAAGGAGAGACAAAATAAAGAAAAGTTCTTTGTTGGGTCACGTGAGGCAACATGTGTTAATAACTTAAGTGAAAATGTCATTATAAACATCTCAAAACTAAATATGATATTGGAAAACTTGCGCTTAATGCATGACAGACTTGGAAATTGCAAGCGATACTGTCCGCAAATAAATAAAAGCAGAACTCAAGGACTTTGTGCCTTTTTAACAGCTACATGTACCAGCTGCAACCTGAAGGAATCAGAACAGGCTGCATTTTCAGAAAAGTGCCAAGGACAGACAAGGAGAGGACCAGTCACAGGAAATTTAAATGAGATGTTGGCACTTTCTTGTTATAAGACAAAAGTTGGAGTGACTGATCTAAGATTCATTATATCCTGCCTGAACATTTTACCTCCTTCTTCGGGCTATTTATACAAGAAACTAAACGAACTCTCTAGTACTATCATATCTGTTAATGAATGTCTTTTGGTTGAAAATCAAAAATTTGTTCAAGAGGTTAACATGCTAACATACAAAGGCATTCATGTACAGACAGACACAGCGTACAACCACAGACCACAGAGTGGGGGGGAATCTGCCACACAGTCTGTGGCGATAGTCATGGAACATACCACAAGCAGAAAACTTCCACTCTGTGTGTCCATTGCAAACAAACTATGTAGCAAGAAAACATGCATACACTTAAACTGCAAGAAAAACCATCGCACAGAAGACTCGATGTCCTCCACAGAAACTAAGTTAGCAAAGGAAAATTTAAATAAGCTTGAAATGTTAAACATACTAAAAATTGATTCTTTAACTTGTGATGCAAGCGCTCAGCTTGAAAAGACTGTCAGGGAACATTCGGCTAAGGTTCAAAGACCCATACGACAATATACATGCTACGTGCATGCAATGCGCACACTTCAAAAACATGTCAGAAATGTAGATTTAACTGGTCCTTTTCCTGGTAAGGACAAACATCTCTTCCAGCAAAAATTGGCAACTGCTATCAGGAGAAGAGTACATTTTGAGCTTGTACGCATTCAACGACTTTTCAGTTCTGAGGAAGTATTTTTGGCAAAGGCAAAGGCAGCGGTCCAAAATATTATTCAATGTTTCAGTAATGAGCATGGAAATTGCCGAAAACATTCCTTAGTCTGCCTTGCCCATTTAGCATCCTATTCATCGAAATTTCTACCATATGCTAAACATTTAAATCTTTGTTCCGAAGATACTGAAAAGCTTGAATCAGTACTAAGAAATTTTGTCTCAGATGTCAAGCTAAGTAAAATTTCACGCCTTCTAAACACAAATAAATGTGAGAGCTTGCACAGTAGGATTTTTACATATGCACCGAAGACATCAGTATGGAGCAGAAATTTTGATGCGTTATGTCATTCAGCCCTTCATAGCTGTGTATTTGGTACTGGAAAGTCTACACTCATATTGGCTGAGTCTCGTGGAATTGTTTGTAATCAGTCTGAACCAGTATTTCAGCACATGGTTGAACGAGATCAAAGAACAGCAAAAGATAGGGAGAGGAAATCGAGTCTTCCATACAAATATACACGCTACATCAAACGCAAACAAAAATGCAACAGAACACTTATTCAAAATTCAGTTTTTGCCAACTCAGTAAATAATTTTGTAACGAATGAACATTCATACACTTTAAATCCTTTAAATTAACACCATGGAACAATTATGAAATATACCTTAATATCACAGTATACAACTTCCATAGCCCCTATGGCCTTGGCATTCACCATTGGCTTTACATACTTTTCTAACCATGTTTACTTTCTTTGGTTCAAAAGATAAATGATAAGTATTAATACATGTCTTTGTATGGCATCTATGCGATACCTCACACTGAGATGGTAGTGGGTTTGCCATAGTTTCTATATAGAACTTTAGTCGGTGAGCCAAAACTATCTTTTTTTTCCCACGAAAAGTTACATAAACTATTCCATAACCGTGTCGGTCATGTGAGCCTGTCCAAATGTGACACTTGCTAGTGACTTGTGTATGTCGAGCTAAAGCTCTTTTATATGTCATTATTTCTTGAGCTGTTAATTTATTTTGAAATATTTCTGACATAGCTTAATAACCAAGACCATATGATACTATAGAAATTTTTATCTGAAAATAAAAAAAATTAAATACCATGACAATGATTTTTCTGATTTTTTTTCCTCTTTGCCCATAAAATTTAATTTGTCAATAAAAAAAATCAAATTATTACCAGTTCAAAGAAGAAGAAATAACATCTTCCTTGAAAATGGTGAAATGAATGCAAAGATTTAAAAAAAAAAACAACTACACGTTTCTAATTGACACTAGTCAATGCTGTGTTGTTTACAATTACAAGGGACATAACTCTTCTCAAACCTACCTGCAGCCGCTTAAAGCAGATTTTAGAATGATGAGACATATTTAAGTTCTAAAATGTAGTGAATATAAACTACATGAGCCAATATTAATACAAAAAACATCATAAATATAACTCTATAGTGTCAACCCAAATGCTCTTTATGGTGGCGCTCACCAGTTATTATGTATTTTTGAGAGAGTGATGTACGTAAGGTGAAGTTGTTTGCATTTTTAACATGCACAGTGGAGAGAATGTTGCCATACCTCTATGATACTTTGATGTAATGTGGATGACATTTCTTTGGATACTGTACTTGTGAAAATTGTACATGATCTAAGCATACAGTATAACAAAATGGATGCACCCATGTGCTCGACAAATTAACCTGAATTAGTGAAAAGTACACTAACTTTAGCAGTTATTAAAATAGGGAAAACGAATTTTCCTAAAGTAGGCAATAGCAGTTTCTGAAAGTGCAATGAACAAAGTACAAAATATCTGAAAAACCAAAAAAGTTATCGGCTCTTTTTTCTACAACTTACCTCTGAAGTACAGGAAGTGAAAATGACCAAGCGGAGCTAGCAGTTTTTTAACATGAGTACACCTCAAGTGAGCCCAAGCTGTATACTCTCTAACCCAAATTACACCCATCAATCATACACCAAAATAAAGGGAATTAAAAGTTCTTTTAACAACACCTAAGATATACAAAGTCTTCATTATATACCCAGTACAACCAGCGAGGAAAACCTGGGAAATGCTTTTTCTTTAAATTTTTAACCCTATGCTAAATACGAAACTGTAGAGCGCCACCAAAGGTAGCCTAATTGCCAAGAAAGAAGATAGTCTGAAATTTTAATTTTGCAACCTTCTCTAGAATGAGTTTATATTGGAGATGTCACCTTCAGTCCTGAAATTAAATTTATTATCTGCCAAATGCTGTCCTGGCTGCCAACCATGTAGTCTAGCCTTCCAAACAGTCCATGTATGGTTTTAGGTGTCATGCTTCTGATATTTGACTGCCAAGCCAGCTGGCTTGCCCACCACATATCTTGACATTCATATGGACACCCAGCAGACCACATAGCCATCTGGTTGGTTGCCCAGCTCAACTATCTCCATGCTACATAGTGAATCAGATTACAGTTTGATCCACTTGACCCAGCCAGACTGGCTGCTGCATGTGATGCAACCACCGATGATGGCATACCCAATAATTACCTATGCTGATGATACTTTATTGCCCTATGGCATGTTATATACTTGAGCTCAGAGCATACAGGAGTAGGACAATGACATGCTAATAAAGAGTACATCTCAATACATTCATTTCTGACCATGGAATGGACAGAATTTAGCTCAAGGCAGCAATGCAAAAAATTGGATTTTGCCTCCATTGGAATGACATCCTCTGTCTGTAATCATCTTTACTTGTAAAGTCAAGGAATCAATTGACATAGTTGATGATGACAACAATGTCATTCAGAATCTTGCCACTATAATCAATGTCATTCAGAATCTTGCCACTATAATCAATGTCATTCAGAATCTTGCCACTATAATCAAACAATTTTCGAGATTACTCAGCATTTTGGAAACAATTTGTATCCCAGATAACCTGAGAGCCTTTTTTGTGAGTCAGTCACCTGTAGCTTTCACATTTTACTAGTACAAGTCATATACTGATGCATATTATCCAAATCTTCGTAGCCCAGACATAGACAATTCAGCATTCAATATGCTCCACTGTTATAAAGTGGACAAACAAGTGTTTAATGCGATAACAGCATTAACTCATTAATCCCTGGAGGTTTTTGTCGTTTTTGTCTGAAATGCAAGTAGGAAACCCATTTTGGGAGCTATTTCTGAATACATCCTAATACATCAACCTCCAAGACATTTTCAGTTAGCATATTGCCTATTTGTGTTAGAAGCATTGTTTTGCATCGCCTATTTTGCTTGAACATGAGCAGAAGGGTAAAAGTTGGACTTCTTTTGTTTTTGGCTTAATGGACCCATCATTTTCGTGTTGACACCACTCTTCATTCTAAATGCCCATCTTATCCTAATTTTGCAAAGGTTCATTTGTCTGTGTGCAGTTCAATCTGGTCTGTCTTAGATCTAAGGCAAGAAAGTCTAAAATCCTGACACAAAACCAGATTTTGACCTTGGGCGAATTTCGGCTGGAAAAAACTCTGGTCCAAAAAGTGATGTTTTTCCCTCTATATTTTGTAGTGCAACTAGAACATCCATATTATTTGGTATCATCATAAAGCTACATCTGTCTGCCTTTCTCTAATATTACCCACTTTATTGTGTCTTACATAACCTTGATGCTACAGAGCTCAGAGGTAGGCTGCCACCTCCTGCCTCATAAATGCAGTGCCAGGGGTTAATGAGTTAAACAAGGATTTTTGGACATTTTTGCAAATTGACAAAAAAAGTGGCTACATTTGTCATTTATGTGCAGTATCCATGCACAAGAGATAAAATATGCAAGGAATATTCATGTTTGGTGACACCATCAAATGTACTGTTTAACTCATTAAACCCAGGAGGTTTTTGTTGTTTTTACCGGCAATGCGAGTAGGAAACCCATTTTGGGAGCTATTTCTGAATACATCCTAATCCATTGACCTCCAAGACATTTTTGATTAACCTATGCCTATTTGTGTTGGAAACATCATTTTGTATTGGCTATTTTGCCTGAGCATGAGCAGAAAGGACTTCTTTTTAATTATTTTTTTTTGCTTAACTGACCCATCATTTTTGTATTGAGACCACTCTTTATTCTAAATGCCCATCTTATCCTACTTTTTTGCAAAGGTTCACCTATCTGTGTGAAGTTCAATCTTATGCTACTTTTTGCAAAGGTTCACCTATCTGTGTGCAGTTCAGACCGGTTAGTGTTAGGTTTGAGGCCAAAATGTCTAAAATATAGACACAAAACTGATTTCAACCTCAGGCGAATTTAACCTGGAACAAACTCTGGTCCAAAAAGTGATGTTTTTCCATCTGTATTTTGTAGTGCAACTAGAACATCCATATCATTTGGTATCATCGTAAAGCTACATCTGTCTGCCTTTCTATAATACCACCCACTTTATTGTGTCATACATGACCTTGATGCTACATAGCTCAGAAGTAGGCTGCCACTTCCTGCCCCATAAATGCGGCGCCAGGGGTTCATGAGTTAATCAGAAACATAGCGTTGACTATCCCTATTGGACCTCACATCTCTGGGAATCTTTCATTGAACCCAAAAGGCTACAAGTGACCATGCCTTGAATTTGGTAGACTGTATCGCCAAAGTAGTGTGTAGAGTGGCTCCTCACACCAGGACAAAAGCCCTTATGGTCTCTAGTAATATGGATTTGATAAGAAGAGATGCATTCTTCTCTCATACCACAATATGCAGCAACCCTACACTCCCTTCCTTTCAGTTCTCTTTTATTCTGGGTTGAATTGAGGAGATGAGAAAACTCCTACCACAAAATCTACCCCATTGTCAGTTAAAGCCACTATCTCTGCATTGCCTCATCAGGGAATATATTTGAGAAGGAATGATCAATGCCAAACAGATTATCGTGATGGTTTGCAGCAATGGTAGCATTTTTATGGCCAAGTGAATTATAGGCAGCCATATGCCACTAATCTTCACACGCAGCTGGAGAGAGGTGGAGGGAGGCTGGTTCTCCTGCTGGCCAGACTTCGTTTTTGCCAGACTTGGACCAACCTATTTTTGGAACACTTTCTCGTGATCCAAGTCAATTTAGAGGCTCCCTGATTTCATTAATCTAGCTCACGAATCTCTATTGTCTCCTTTCAGGACAGAACTCCCAAGCAATCTGATGAAGGAATACATTTTATAGAAGGAAATAGAGCTTTGGTTCATGAAACAGGTAGTCAAAATAGTCTGGAAACTACATACCCATGGTTTCTTCTCCAGAATCTTTCTGGTGACAAAATCAAACAGAAAATTGAGTCCTGTGACAAACTTTAGCAGGTCAAATCAATTTACTTCTAACCCAAAGATTGTCCTTTTTTCATTTCAAAATGACCTCTTCCACAGTGATGGTGGTATACCAGGATGACATACTGCAAAAATAGATTTGGCAAGTTTATATTTGGTTCATAAAATGAACAACCATCTTTTGATCGTTCACAGTTTAAGGTGGATAATCAATATAGGACTGGGGATACCCGTAAAAACTACACAACTAGAATTAATAATCTGTTCAGACACCAGTCTGTTGAGTTGGGGAGCACACTTACTTGCAGAGTTTTTGACAGGAGGAAGTGGATGCTGTAAGAGAAGGCCATACATATCAGTCTTTTGGAAATGAAGGTCATTCTTATGTGGAACATGCCCAAAGAAAGGCATGGTCTGGATAATGTTGGACAATTCATTCATAGTGTCACACCTCTTCAGTTGTGGGGGAGGTGTATTGGTTTTCATCATTGGTGTTGCTAAAATCAGATAAATATTCAAGTCAGACACAGCCCAGACATGCCTAATGCCCTGACTGATTCATTATCAAAGAGAGGCTTTGTATGGACACTTCACTCCATTTGTCAGTCTTCAGTTGAGTCTGTGGTCTATGGAACAGATTGATGATATACTTACTTGTATTGAGGAAGAACCACAAACTACCCACCTTTGTCTCCCATTTTCAGACCAAGAAGTATGGGCTGTTGATGTCCTTTCTGTCAACAGGGAAGTAGTGTGGGCATACTCCTTTCCTTCACTATTTCCAAATATAATTCATAAAACGAGGGACACAGACTGCTAAATAGTTTAGATTTCACTTCTGCAATGGGACAAATCCTGGATAAATAACCACTTATATCTAGTGACAGACATACCCAGAAATATCATGTTAACTTCTATACTCCTCAGGCAGAAAGTAGTTCAGAAAATCAGTGGTGCAGTGGAGAGCAAAGCTAGAAGGCCTGTCACTTTCAAGTCGTATGAGAGAAATATCGAGTTGTCAATGACTAGTGTCATGTCAATGACATTCCCCAACTGGTAAACTCCTTCTTTTGATAGCCCCTATCAAGGAATACTGTTTCATCATGTTCATTCATCATGGAAGTGATGCCATGGCAGCAAAGACACAAAGTTTCCGTCTGATCTTGATGTGGGTTAACTAAGTTCAAGCCCCTGTCTTCCACCTCGTAATTAAAGCAATTATCATACAAGACTTGCTTCCAAATAGCACTAGCTTCAGTATGCAGGGTCAATGAGTAATATGTCTTGTCTGTGGATCCAAACTACATGCAGTTCTACTCTGATAACTCATTCATTCTAATGATGCAAATTAGATTAATTTTAAAGAACAGGTTGCCATCACTAGATAACCAACAAATGACTAGTCACACTCCGTGACTGACCCCTTGAGAAATGTGAAGCTGCATTAAGCCACCAAGCAGAAGTAAATGGTAAGATTTATGTTTTCACAGACAGAAAGATATTTTTCATCTTTAAGGAAGGACTAGATTTGGAGGTCACAGAAAGTAATCCTAACATGATTGAGTAAGTATTTTCAGAGAAGCATAATTTGCTGAAAATATGCTTTCTTGTATTTTATTCATCTGTAGCTAATTAATATGTTATTATTTAAGTTATGTCATAGTATCAGGCTTCAATTTTTGTCAAATGTTAGCTGCTGCATTAACTGAGCTTTTGCAGTTACTTTTTTATCCTTTGATTTCACTGTAACTTTGAGAGCTTGTGAAAATTGATGATCAGGATGATTACATTTTTATAAAACAATCTCCTTGGTAATCATCCACTGCTTTTTTGTGTTACCAGCTTTTGTAAAAATGGGATCAACAGATCTTTTCGTGTTATGAGTAGGTTGATGAGAGCTGTTCATTTAAGCATACATGGTTCCCAGAGAAGGCATGTTTTGAAAATATATGCCAGGGTACTCAGATTACAGAGTTTATATGAAAATAAAACAAGATTCTAAATTGAATCTATTAAAAGTGCCATCTCTGGGTCCCAAGTATATTTTAACTGGAATTGCCCTGAGTAATCTGGATGTTTGGTCTTGTGGGATTAATGCCATTGTGGAGTTAATGCCTTTGTGGTGTTAATGCCAATGTTGGGTTAATGCCATTGTGGGGTTAATGCATTTGTGGTGTTAATGCCATTGTGGGGTTAATGCCATTGTGGGG
Source organism: Potamilus streckersoni (assembly GCA_016746295.1). Classification (NCBI taxonomy): domain Eukaryota; kingdom Metazoa; phylum Mollusca; class Bivalvia; order Unionida; family Unionidae; genus Potamilus; species Potamilus streckersoni. Next base: position 616,169 of record JAEAOA010000747.1, on the reverse strand, counting down.
TTAATGCCAATGTTGGGTTAATGCCATTGTGGGGTTAATGCCATTGTGGGGTTAATGCATTTGTGGTGTTGATGCCATTGTGGGGTTAATGCCATTGTGGGGTTAATGCATTTGTGGGGTTAATGCCATTGTGGGGTTAATGCCAATGTTGGGTTAATGCCATTGTGGGGTTAATGCCATTGTGGGGTTAATGCATTTGTGGGGTTAATGCCTTTGTGAGGTTAATGCCATTGTGGGGTTAATGCCATTGTGGGGTTAATGCATTTGTGGGGTTAATGCCATTGTGGGGTTAATGCCATTGTGGGGTTAATGCCTTTGTGGGGTTAATGCCATTGTGGGGTTAATGCCATTCTTCAGCACATGATAGGCTTTTTTTGGGGGGGGAGGATTAACCAGAGAAGACCAAAGGAAGAACCACCTACCCACAGGAAGCCACTAACAAGCTTTCTCACTTATCCAAAACTAAGACACAAACTCATGCAATAGAGGTGATATGTATGAGTGAATTGTAAAGGTGGACACCTTAGACAACTCAGATATGAATTAACAAGGGAGTGGTGTAAAATAAAAATTAGAGAAGACAAAATCCTGAAAATGTTGGGTCAGAATTTGTTTTCCAAAATTTTGCTATGTCATCAATGACATTCAGCCCATTAGAAACTGCAGACTCATTCAGGTAGTTACTGACTGGGTTTTATGCGGTTTTGACCTTTGATAGTGAATACAATCCTTTGAATTTGCTGTACTTTTAAAACTAAATATATATTGCTAATGATATATTGAAATTTATTTCTGAGGTTTTTTAAGTTTTAAGAAATTCTGTTATAATGGAATTACAGAATTTGAATCTAATATAATGTGTAAGACCTGAGTATTATCATAAAATATTATAGTGTGGTGTTAGCCATATACTAACATTATGGATATAAACTTCATTATTTTAGAAAGTCTAGATTTTCTCCAGTGGTATATCATTCAAAAGCTTCTTTAACAAGTTGTCATCAGTTTTTGTCACATAGGATGCATGTCAATACACTTCACAAAAATGTGTTCCACCGTATGTGGACACCAGCAAGATCATGTACTGTGATTGAGTTCACCCTTCAGTAAGTATGTACCAAACATTGGTTTCATATTAGCGAATGAAATAGCATAGTGTTATGGGTGCATGTACCATATTGTTTGAAACTTGAGCACATTTAGTACATCAGTCTGGCTTAATCTGAATAAATCTTTGCATGGTCAGACTGTTACAAATGCCAAAATCTACATTAGTACTGAATACATGCACTCACAGCTTGGTAGGGTTAGGGAACCAGACTATTATAGAGGCCAGAATCTGGATACATGCACTCCCAGCTTAGTAAGGATGGGGAACCAGACTTGAAGAGGTTAGAATCTATATCAATACAGAATAACTTCACTCACACCTTAGTAGGATTGGGGAACCAGACTGTTGAAGAAGCCAGAATCTACATCAATACCTAATATATGTAGGAACCAGAGTATTTCAGAGGCCAGAAACTACATCAGTATTGGATACATGTACTCATGCTATAGGATGTGAAAATGAATGGAACAAGAGAACATTTTGTACACAAATGATAAATAGGAACCTGAACATAATTTTGGTATTGGTCATTTGTAAACAGTGCGCCCACATATGGTGAATTAGTACTGATGAACAGTTGCATATGTTAATTGCTATCATGTTGCATCCCACTCAGATATTTGCATGATGTTGAATAAAAGAATATGTTTTTCCAGATTATTGTGTTGTATGTGCAGTATGACAATTTTTGCATTTATGTGAACTCTTCTTATGATGTATTGTACATATTTAATGAAGTGATATAAAATGTAAATATTTGCATAGATGTTTTATAAACCTGTACATTATGTTTCAGGGTAAAGACTTTCCAATGACAGTAGATGTGTAAGTATTACCAACCCAGGGTCATTTGTTATTTCTAACATATTCATTTGTGTATAATGTGCATGCCACTGCAATTTTATAATTCACTGGTAAATCTGGTTCCATGCTGTTCTTTTTATAACTTTTTAGAGTGAACAACATTCCCATGATCTCCAGGTGCATTATTGTTCTTTGTTGTCACTAAATAGATGCAAATTATACAAGGGTAAATGCTGCAAGTGACTTTGGTTGTTACTATTATACACTAACCTATAAAGTATTCTAGCCATTCATTTATTATGCCCTCAATATGTTAGACACTATTTCACCTACACAAATGAAAATTAGTACTTTTTATCACATCTCATAAAGAGCAACAAAAAGGTCATAACAGAAATGTTACCCTCTGACACCTAATTTGCATGCTTAGGTGACATGTACATTTGTTTTTTACCTTTTATTCAATAAATCCTGAGTATCTTGGACCCTGTTTTGCATGCACTGATGAAACTTGGGATGTGAATGCATCTTGGCAATATCACCAAAAAGTATGTCACTGGAACCAAATGTGCTTGAGTTAAGTTTATTTGTTTGTTGCACTTTAACTATCTTGCATACCATTGTACCTACATGTATGAAAACTGGTATGCATCTGTGGAAGAGTGACTTGGTCATACCAAAACTAGTTTTCTTGTGACATAATTCACAATTTTGAGTGACTAAATTATTTTCAGCTATTCATTACACCCTCAGTATCTTAGATGTAATTTTACTTACACATGAAAATTAGTGTTTGGATGCATTGCTGGAAAAATTACTTGGCCACACCAAAACTAGATTACTCTGGCCAAATTAACATGCTTCCATGACTTGTATTTTTCAGCAATTTATTTGTTGCACTCAGTATTTTGGACCTTATATCACATGCACTCATTAAGGTGCATCTCAAGGAGATTAATTGAGGTAGTGAGACCAATTTCTCATGCTTGAATGACTTCTCTTTATGAAAATAATGCTGATCTAGCACCAAATATGGCTGCTGTTACTGAAAAAAATAGAAAAACTTGAAACAGACTTTTCAAGAACCACTCAACAGTATTTAACAGACAGCATCCTGGTATAAAAAAAAGTCTTTGAAATTTATCTTCACCATTACTGAAACTGGAAAATCCTTTGAATGAAATCTGAGAAGATGCTTAGTGGAATTTGACTAGATTTGGCAGAAAGTATTCTAGCATGAATTCCTTGCAAATTTGTTTTAATCATTGCCATTCTGTTAATAAATATGGCCACCATTACCAAAAATAGAAAATATCTTAAACAAATCCTATTTAAAAACCAAAAGCATGAAACATAATTTGACTAAATTAACAGATAGCATCCTGGTTTTAAGGGCTTTAAAGTGTGTACCAATAATGCTGATCTTCCATTCTATATGACTGCAATCACAAAAAATAGAAAAACATAAAAACAGCTTTATCTTGAAAAATTATCATGTAAACTTGGGGATGTAGAATCGACCTGATGTGCCTTCCTATTCGCCATAAGACTAAGGGGAGGCAATTTGTCTGCTGTGAGATCCATCTCATTATGATCTTCCAATTAAGTCTTTGTGAATTTTTTTAAAACTGAGGTTTATATAGAAAATATTGACTGTTTGAATTATTTTATCCTTTTTGCCTTTATCTTTGTTTTGTTTGCTTATTTCAGGAGTTTTTTGCAACATGTCTACCTTTTATTTTTTTTTTCTCATGTTGCATATCTCCTTTTGGTTGGAAGGCTTTGTCATCTTTGGGATGTTGACAACAATTTTGCATTTTGCTTTTCTTCATCACTACATAGACAGTATTGTGCTGATTTGCCATTTAGCCCATTACATATACAGTATTGTGCTGATTTGCCATTTAGCCCATTACATAGACAGTATTGTGCTGATTTGCCATTTAGCCCATTACATAGACAGTATTGTGCTGATTTGCCATTTAGCCCATTACATAGACAGTATTGTGCTGATTTGCCATTTAGCCCATTACATAGACAGTATTGTGCTGATTTGCCATTTAGCCCATTACATAGACAGTATTGTGCTGATTTGCCATTTAGCCCATTACATATTATCTAAAACCAACCTGCTTGACAGAATTTGACAGAAAGCATCCTGTAACATTTTAGTTTTGGGCAAATGATGATGATTATTACCATTAAAGACACCAAAAATAGAAAAACTTTGAATGAGATATTTTTCATAATATATGCAGCCAACAGCATTGAAAGAAATTTCTGCCGGAAGGATTCTGTTGACCCACATTTCTTGGCCAATTTCTCTTGCATTTGGCTATTAAGCGAATGTCAGCCAGGTCAACAGTCTCAGGTCCACTTGAGACTCTTGTTTGGTACATCATAATGAGCAGCATATTGTAGTAATAAATCATTCCTGCACATGGTGGTTTGACCGTTGGCTTAGACCATGCACTGCAACTTCCTCCAGAGTGCAGGCCAGAAGAGTGATTTTTAAAGCAAAACCCTATAATGTAAATTATCTGATAAAACCAGGTCATGGGCCAGATCATGGGCTGTGTTCTGCTCACCCTTGGCTTAGACACATAACCAGTAGACACAGGTTCAAATCCCACCCATTCTAGCAAGATTAGGTTGCATGATCTAACTCTTTGCAGGGTTTTTACCTCAAATTGCTTCAGCATCAGTCAGTCCTTCATAGCATTCTGTATAGTGACAACTACTGGTTGTAATCCTTTTGGTTAGGGTGCTTGTGTTTGCAAGTAAATACTTTTTTAAATTTTTTAAGGAAAATTACTAAAATATGAATGAGGTATCCAAAAGATTTTAATTTAAATTTAAAAAAAAACAAACAAAACATATATGAGCAGTTGTATTAAGTCTTCATCATTCTCTATGATTTTGAGACACAGTTGTGACATAAAATTTATCATTCCTGCAAGAGCAGGTTTTGGACTTATCATAATTCTCACCATTGTTAAAATTTTGTCATGCTGATTTTGAAATTTTATACAATCTACAACTTCATACTGGACATTTTTGAGGAATGTGGTTTATATGACATTTTGACCCAATTATTTAAAGATTTTATTTTTTGTATCTTTACATTTATTTTATATACAGTATGGAATTTAACTTCTTTCCGTTTGGTCTCTTTTGTTGAGATGCTTCATGATTGCATTTATTTAGAAGAGTTTATCATCCTTAAGTTGTTTTGTTTAGTTCATTAGAGCTATACCTTTAGTTGGCAATACATACATACATACATACATACATACATACATACATACATGCATACATATACATTTACTTACTTACATACATACATACATACATACATACATACATACATACATACATACATACATACATACATACTACATACATACATACACACATACATACATACACACATACATACATACATAAACATACACATAAACACACACATATACATACATACATCCACATACATACATACATACATACATACATACATACATACATACATACATACATACATACATACATACATACATAGTGGCTGAGTGGTCTAAAGCACTGACCGTTATGGATCACTGCCATCTCACTTCTGTCTGCATGAGTTTGAGTCCAGACCTGGCTAATGGGGGTAAGTGAGAAAGCCTGCCAATGGCTTCATGTGGGTCAGTGGTTCTTCCCTGGGTTTTCCAGGGCTCTTCCTCCACCATTAATACTGGCCACCATGTATAGCCTATCTTATGCAGAAAAATGGTGTTAAACCCTATAACAACAACATACATACATACATACATACATACATACATACATACATACATACATACATACATACATACATACATACATACATACATACATACTTACATACATACATACATACATACATACATACATACATACATACATACATACATACAAAGACACACACACACACATATATATATATATATATATATATATATATATATATATATACATACACACATACATACATACATACATACATACATACATTCATAAACACATACTATTTACCAAGTTTCATGAAGTTATAAAGATTATTGTACATGATTTTTAGGTCAGTTTTCTCATTATTTGAGGTTTGTTTTTAGTATTTATCAAAATTGTTTTATCCTTAATTAAAAACTTAGTGCAGAAAATTAACAACATAGTAGCAATTTTAACTAGAAGGTACTATAATGTTCTTCCTTTATTTAAGATATGCTAGCTTTATTTGGCAGACAGAAATAATTCACATGTATTATTAATAACTATGATATAAATAGACCAATACTTGATGGTAAAAAGCAAGAAATAATGTTAAAAGCAAGAAGGAAAGAATAATCAGAAAGTTTACATTGTAACTTAAGGCAGCAGTGAATGGTGATAAGGCAGCAGTGAATGGTGATAGGGCAGCAGTGAATGGTGATAAGGCAGCAGTGAATGGTGATAGGGCAGCAGTGAATGGTGATAAGCCAGCAGTGAATGGTGATAGGGCAGCAGTGAATGGTGATAGACAGAAGAGTACAAATAAAAACAAGGCTAATTTGGTACTTGCAGCATTATCCTAAAAAAAAACCCTATCACTGCACTTGTTTAAAAGATGCAATGTATTTTACAGGTTATTGGATGTTTTGGAAGTAATTGCTCCCTTTAAACAGTTTCAAAAATTGAGGGAATTTATGATGAACAAACTTCCTCCAGGATTCCCTGTAAAGATAGGTAAGTAAATGTTAAATATGAGCAGAGTATGATCTCAGATTTTGCATACTTCAGCTTATACACTTAACAAATCATTTTATGGTGTTCGCCTTTGTTACATGCCTGCCATAAGGTAGAGTACATTATGTTACCCATCCGTCTCTCTGTCTTATTGTTCCCACTTTCATTTTCACTCGTTACCTCAGGTTCTCCACCATTGACTGTTACAAAACTTGGCAGATAGCTACTTGTGATAAAAGATAAACACTTTCACTTTCAGGGTTAAAAGGTCAGAGGTCAGGTTAGTGAAAAAAAATTTGGTTTCAGCACAATAGTTCCTGCTCTTAACCATCTATAATTACCAAACTATTTGGATTGCTTTCATTTGGGAAGAACCCTTCTGATTACAGACTCAAACAATGTTGAAAATCTCTTGTTCTTTGACTGAAAGAAGAATAATTGTTTTCATACAATATCGTCATCTTCCCAAACTTTATGTAGAACCATATTGATTTTGGAGTTAACAAGGTTAGAGTTCAAGGTAACTCTGACTCGAAGAATTAAAATTGTTTCCTCACAATCACATTAGGTCTGCATGACATATTTCAACCAAACTTTGTTGATGCTTTGTACATAGTGTAAGGATGAAGGCTGTTAATATTTTGAGGTGACTAGGTTAAAAGTCAAGGTCACTGACTGAAAAAAGAAACATTGATTCTGCAATATTAGTTACATAGCACATATTGGCTAAGGATGGCTTGTGTTTGTGGTAAGGAAGGAACCTATCAACTTTGTGTCCAAAAGGCCACAGGTCATGATCGCTCTGATTGTAAGAAGAAAAATGGTTGTTTCTGCACACAAAAAAATTTGTTTATATGCATAGAGAACTATTTAACAAGGGCCATATGTATAATGTGTCATTCATGATTCTCTTATTATCATTACACTTGGCTGCCTTTTGATTCAGTCTCCATCTTTCTGTATTTTAATTTCTCCTTTCCCCAGGATGACTTAAAATCAACAGCACCCATCTTTACAATATTTCACATGTAAGTTCTTGACAAAAAAAGAAGCCTATTGATTTGGTGCTAAAAGATCAGTGGTGAAGGTCACTGTGACTGGAAGAAAAAGGGTTTCTGCATAATAATATTAGTTCTACATCACAGATCTTGACCAAATTTTGTGGATGGCTTGCACAGGGGATAAGGAAGACATTGCAATAACAATGTCAAGGGTCAAGGTCATTGTGACTTAACAAAACAATATTGTTTTTTTACAAAAATATAATTCCTCAACTATGTATCTTCACCAGAGGTAATGGATAACTTACATGTTGGGTCTACTGGTTAGAGGCTAAGGTCATAAAAAATAAAGATATGTTTTGCATAATTTTAGTTGTAAATCACATATCTTCATCAAGGGTCCTGAAGGGCTTACACTTTAGGATTTTATAGGTCTAATGATTTTTTGAAGGTCAAAGGTCGGGTCATTGTGGAAGATAAAATTGGGTTTTACAAAACAACTTTTGTTCTAGATTAAGTTTCTTAAGCAAACATTGTTAATGGCTTGTACTTAAGCGCTTTAAAAACAAACCTATTCATTCTAAATGTTAGAGATCATGGTCATGATATATTGTAGAAGTTTAGTTGTTCAAGACTGCATACCTGACCTAAAGTCATTGAGACTTCTCAGTCAGTAATCTTGAGTGGTAGTCATAGCCTATCTTATGAGTGCCGCCTACATAAAGAACTATAAAACAGGAGGCAGGTGTATAATAAGCTATTCACAGTACTCTCATTTTGTATGTTAGCAAATGAATGCTGGAATCAGTGCTTGTATACATGTTTTGCACAATATTTATGCATATTTATATATCTCTTCAGCATTTAATTGACACTTGCTAGTATTTCCTTCTTCCAAGTTAGAAATTTTATAGATTTTTGCTAACAGCTTTTGTTATTTATTTGACAGTTATAGTTGTGATTCTTTAATTCATTTTTTGGGAATGGCTAAGATAAAAAGAAGCATTCTGATAGGCATTTTGAGTTTTTTATTAGTTTTTTTGTTGTTTTGTTAGCAAATAAACTTTTTCAAAGAATATATACCTGATCATTTTACTAGAAAGCCCACAAATGCAAGTATTATTGATGTTTCATTCGGATGTAATCTGCATATTGGTTGCCACATATCAGTGGAAAGGGGATGTAATTTGGAAAGTTTCTTCCATTCTTTATATGACATCAATGGGAACTACAATAGATTTTGGGATTCCAGGAAGGCTGGTTTTGATAGGCAGCAGGATTTATTTCCTAATATTGTTGTAATAATTTACTGTCAATTTTACCCAAAATGGTCAATGATTTAATTGCTTTATCTTTGATACATATGCGACACCTTTTGCCTTTTTTAGACTTATTTATGTCATATTGCAATTTTTTAGAGCATTGAAGGATACTTTAATGTTGTTGAGGTTTAGAGTTCTGTCTTTTTCACCACACTGTCTGCCACAAAAATTCAAAGTTTACTTGTCATCAGTACTTAGAGTGTTGATGGTTTTTGGGACTTGGCTCTTATTTTCCTGTTAAATAACTCCAGTGTTTGAATTGCAATTTTCCTTAAGATATTAAAGAACACAACATTGGAGTAATTAATTTTATTCATTAATGATAATAGGAATTTTATTTAGTAAAGATAATATTTTAGTGATTCACATTTGTTGAAGAGCATAACAAATGTAATGTCTGGTCCTAAAAATGTAAGTATTGGTACAGAAAAGAAGGAATCTGTAATGATTAAATCCTCACATTTATTGGAATATTTTTTAGCTCATCTCAAATTTAGGCCCAATGAGCTATGGCATAGACATTTGTATATCATTCATCATCATTGTCTCTCCATCTATCATTTACTTTGTTCCACTTTGGAAGCCATGTTTTTGATCCAGTTTTGATCAAACTTAGCATATTGGTTTATATCATCAATATCTGGGATGATCATGATTTATGTTGACCTATGCATAATAATGAGATAATCTTCCATTAGATTGGTTTAGTTTTTTACCACAAGAGGCCACATTTCTTATCTGGTTTTCAACAAACCTGAAATATACATGTATTCCATCAAGATCTATGATAAGTCCAGTAATGACCATAATATGATTGACGGAGATTTTGTCCAATAAAGGAGACATTTCTAATCAGATTTTTATAAAACTTGAAATATGGACTTGTATCATCAAGCTCTTGGATGAGTTAGTTTAATATTGCTCTAGGAGCCATATTTCTGATCAGAGTGGTATGAAAGCTTAACACATCAACATCTTGGATGAATTCAGTTATAAATGACAGCATATATATTGATGAGGTGGTCGTACATTGGACTGTCTGAGCTAGGAAATACTAGATGCCATATTTCTGATGACATTTTGATCTGATTATGTATGTAAGCATATATCATCATGACCTCGGATGATTAATAGCCAAAGTTACATATTTTTGAGGGAGTCTTGTTTGTGATTGACATAGCTTCAGAACACTCTACAAGCCATATTTCTGGACAAATTTGATTATGAGCAACATCCACATGCAAAGAAGTGATCTTGCAGAAAATTGGTCAGTTTGTAAACCTTCTATATTATATATATATATATATATATATATATATATATATATATATATATATATATATATATATATATATATATATATATATATATTTCTGTTCAAAAATTTTATCATGTTTAGTATATCATCAAGATCTCAGATGCATTTAGTTATGATTGACATATATTAATAAAGTGGTTTTGCATCAGAGTGGCTGAGAACACTCTAGAAGTAATATTTTGAGCTAGATTTTGATCAAATTTGTTACATAAGCTTACATAATCAAGACATCAGATTAGTTTGATTACAAGTGAGATGCACACATAAAAGCCAGGCTGATCATATGGTATGTATCAAACCTGCAACCTTCTGGTCATGAGTTCATTGTCTTAAACACTAACCCACCACAGTTCCATGACAGTATAGCAACTAGGTGTTTCAGAGTTTTCTTTCCTTATTGACATATCAATTACCCAGGTGAGCAATATGAAGTCCAGTTGGGCTTCTTGTTTCATTTTGCATGTGTTATTGGTTATAATGTATGCATATAGTATTAACATAAAAAGTAATTATTTTTTTAATAGAAATCCCAGTATTCCCAACTGTGACGGCGAAAATTACCTTTAACTTTTTTGAGTGGCGGACAGACTTGCCAGATAAACTGTTTACTGTTCCACGCAATTACCGTGAAGATCCAAACCGATTCCCTGATTTATGACTGCTGCTGGACATATCGCCAGTTGAAATTTTGTCTAGTCTACATGAGAGCTACATATTAAAGGAGTGTGAAGGAACAATATGGCTTGAAGTTATGGCAGTGATGGATATCCCACTTACAAATCTTGGGAACTCAAGCACAGAAATGTCACTTCTTTTCTAGAGACAGATGCAGAGAGAGACCAAAATTTTATGAATTTATGCATTGATCTTAACTTTTCCTTTATCAAATACTCTATGCAAAGACACAGTTCACTTTATTTTACAATATATCATGACGTGTGGACTAAGTGATGTCACAAAGTTTGATTTTATACTTGTTCGAAGATTTTTAAAAATAAATGTTTTTGTCTTAAATGTTAAAAATATTGACATTATATATTATCCTTTCATCAGAACCGAATTATATATATATATATATATATATATATATATATATATATATAGACTGATTGTAAAGTATATGAGAGATATATAAGGAGAAAATAATGGACTAGACAACAACTGACCTTTTTGTCTTGTAATACCAGGAATCAAACATCTGACCTCATAAGTAAGTGCTTTATAATCTAAGCGACATTCAAGTGAAATGCAAACAAACTCAGTATTACTGCAGTAGGACTATTGTTTATCATTGTTGAAATCATCATTTAGGTTGTTGGGTTGTAGAAAGTATTGGGGGTTTTTTGGTAACTGTTGTATAAGATTTTATATTTAGCACTCTTTTCATTAGGCTATACACCTATCATATTCTAACTGACATCATAGAGGCTTTGTTGAATTTTCATTCATTTCCAAACTGAGTGTAGCTTACTTAAGACTATTTCAATCTCATTTTTTACTTTTGAAAAGCTCAGGACATTTTGTAACACTTTATTTTGTGGATGAGTGTTTAGGATAAAAACTGTATTTTTTTCATTGACACTAGGTTCAAATTGTAAACAGCACAGACTCAGATGCATTTGCAATTTAATGTAATTGATGAAATAAGAAATTTCACCCAAGGGTCAGAATTCTATGGCTGGAATGAGTTACAGCCAACTAATTATTACCTATATCTATACAGGAGTTTAATATTTTTTCTTACAATCCTGGGTAAACAAAATGATGCCCAACTGATACATATACAAGGACAAGTATTTATTGAAGACTTGAAAAATATTGCAACACAGATAAGCAATTAAATCAACACAGATAACTAAAGTCCCACAATTAAATCAACAGAAAGGTTGCAGACAGCTGGACTTGATGCAGTCAATGACATCATGACTACAAGTCAGAGCAGCAATACACAATGTGTGCTTGGAAAAAGATTATCCACGTTGGCATTCCGCCAGAACAATTTCTTTCAATAAATATGGATGTGGGAATATTCTGATAAATGAGAATCCATGTTGTTTATATGTTGTGTGATTTTAAACAAACGGTTTAAGCATTAAGTGAGTATTATGTATGGATCATTATGATAGAATGAAGATGATTTTATTAACAAAACCAATGGGTATCATAGAATAGTAGTTTCTGCAGTACCTTATCACCATTTAAGACTGACATTTGTATAATAGCATAATTTTTTCCTTAAGGACATTTCACCAAGACAATCGGTTACATAGCAGAAAATATATACTATCTAGGTTAGTGATGTTAGCACTTAATTCATACATTTTGTTTTGTGTAATTTTTGGGATGATGGCATGGAAATTTTGTATATATAAATGTTTAAAAGTAATTTCTTGACCAATCTAGTACATGTTGGACTGGATATATACTTAATTTTGTCACTCATTTATTGTTAGTTTGTTGATATACATCAACATGGTTAGTCTAAAGCTCAACACATCGAGGCAGGGATGGAGAGTGGAGTGGCATTTTTAAACATCTAACATTTGATGACTTGGGATGTATTTTATTACCCCATAACCCATATTTGGTTTAAAAACAAGCATCATTTCTTTTAAATGTGTTTAATTTTAGAATACTGTCTTTATTTGCATATAAGTCAAACTGCAAACAACAAAGACCCTGATCTGCCATAGAAACAAATGCCTGTAGATCAGGGTTTATGTTGTTTGTTCTACTGATAACTCATAACAAACTGCACATATCCAGATATGTTCATGCATTATACAATGGAAGATCTGGGTCTGTTCAGTTTGCTGTTGGACTTGGACTTATAAGCGAATATGTTCAGTAGCCCCCAGACTAGTTTTGATAAGATTATGTTTTCGATTATACCAGCTCTATTATAGTTTATAAATCATGAACTTCAGCTTTAAATACATTTGAGCTCTTCCATTAAAATATAAGAGAGGGGGAAATACCTTTTTTTCTGGGAGAGGTCTGAATTTTTAAAATGTTTTTTGTTGTATAATTTTAGTTCTTATCTGTTGGTGGCTCTCCTAAATAAACATAATCCCCCCCCATTTCCCAGATTAAAATGGATTAGCCCTTAATGCAGTCAAGTTGGTGCAGATTTGTAATTCTTTGAAGCAATTTAATGAAATTACAATGTAATTTCTGGATTTTAGAATAAGTATCTAAAACTAATTTGAGCATATTAGTAGTTACATTATTCCATTGACTTTTGAAAAGGGTTATTTAATTATTATTTAACAGTATGTTAGAAAATAGAATTTTAAATTTTTTTGTAAGTAGAAAGTTGTATAGCTTATAGATTTATTTTGCAATGGCCCATATTTGATAGGGTTAGAATTTAAATCAACTTAGTCTAAACTCATTAATTTGAAACAAACTGTACTCATTAAATATTGAATATATTATATAAACTGAATATGATACTGTCAGTCATTACATTATCCCATTTACAATGGGATTTTTTAAATAATAAACTGACACTTCATAAAAAGAGATTAGCCACTTTAGTATTCAGTTTGAATTCTATGGGTATAAATGTCTTTATTGCCAAAAGTATTTATTCTAATGTTTTTATTTATTTTGATAATGAATTTGTTTCTGTTATTTGCTGATATGGTTTTGTTATTTTCACATGACGAGGTTGACAAATTTTTGATAACTTTTCAATCCAGATGTCGCTGCATCTTTTTGTCCCATAATATCATGCCAATTACTGTAAACAATTTTTTATTCGCAGCTAATAAAGTTAGTGATTTCCCAGTATCAAACTATTTTGTGACAACTAAATTTAATACTTGTAGTTTGAATTTTTTTAGAATATGATAAATTTGTGGCCATTTAATTTGCAAGGTGTAAAGAGTTTTCATTGTTTTGAAGAAATGGCATTTTTATTAGTATTGTATATACATGCCTACAAGTCAGTTCCAATAACAAACAATATTGACCCTTGTCTACCATCACATATGCTAGCAGATCAGGGTCTGTATTGTTCTGCCGATTAACCCTAATAAACTGCATAGAATCTTGCATGTATTGAGATGATGGATCTTGATCAGTTTAGTTTGCATTTGGATCTGACACAAGTACTTACATTCCTTGATTTGGAAAGGGTTCTAGTTCTTCCTCACAAGAATCATTGCTTTTTGGGGTCTTTAAATTCACAGTTTTGCATCATCAAAAAATCCATGAAAATTCATTCCTCCCATGAAAAACAGTGAATTAACAATATATTACTCTTCCTTGTTCCACTGTAATGAGTAGCATGAATGTACAAGAAGGTTCACATGTTGGACCATGTAATTTTAATTGGAACCTGTTCATAACATGCCTCCATGGACCTGACAAATATGTTCCTTAAAAATGATGGCTTGTGACTTTTGAAAAAACTGGATATTTTTGCATTAGAGTTTATAAATGCATGTTGATCCATGCAATCTACAACCCATTAGCCAAGAAAAGAAATGTATTTGCATGTTTTTTCTTAGGTGAACTTGGATAAATACCTGTCATCTAATAAGGCCCATCACATTGGTAGGTACCATGTATACTCACTTTCAAGAAGAGCCTAACTGCAAACTGCATGCACCAAGATCACATTTTGCAACATCAGATCTTTGTCTGTGCAGAATATTAGGAGAAATCAGTTGAACAATTAAAATAGACCCTGATCTGCAGGCACATTATGCTACAGCAAATCTTGATCTTTGTTGTTTGCAGTTTAACTCAAGTTATAAGTTAGTATACACTGTATAAGAAACAATATCTTACCAACAACTGTCCATAAAGTATTACCTGAATGAATATTATAAAGTTTGCACAAGTTAAAGATTACTAATTCTCAAAATTGAATGCATGTTGAAAAGTGAATGTTAGTGATTTATTTTCACTGTATTGAGATCACAGAAGATTGCATTTTATTGAAATCACAGAAGAATTCTGCAACAAAATCTTTGATACCGATTGCAAATTACATAAAGTTTTGTATGCTTTGGATTTATTTTTTATATAAAACTTTCTGTTTTCTGTTTAGATCTAAATGGAATCACCATAGACTTCATGCAATCCCATATTTTATCAAATTGTTTGTATTATACCATACACTTATGGATTCTTTTAGAATTATATTTGTTGATTCCCTTTTTATCACCATATTTGCTAACCGTTCACCGTTTGCTACCATTCACAGTATTTGCTAACAATACATACCGAAAACATTAAATTTCTATTTTTATGTTATCTTGGAATAGTTTTGGTTTTAAAAATGATTTTCTTACTTTTTTTTATTATAGTTACACAATTTTATATATATTTAAAGTCATTTTAAACTTAGCTACATACTGTTGTTACAGCTCTGGTTTTAAAGTAAGTTATGGAAAAGAGTGAAAACAAAAAACCAAAATTCAAAAAATACTTTTTTTCCTACAATACAAAGTGAAAATTTAAATAGGACTATTATGAGTTAAATCCCATATAGCCCTAAAAGTTCAAAAGTTTTGAGTATTCCCAATGAATTCCAGTGATGTTTCAGTTGAATTCCAGTTATGAGGCTGAAATGTTAATGTTCTAACAGTCTTAATGTGTCATTATGACATAATCCAAAATGTCTTTAAAAGAATTCATGATAACCCCAAAATAGTAATTAATAATTTAGTCCAAAAATTATTAATTGGCACTTTTTAATTTAAATGATTAAATAAATAAATCCTCTCAAATTAAAGCTGATCACAACTATAAGATTGATTCAAGTAGTCAGATGTTAAAGTAGAAATGAGTAATTCTAACATAAACAAACATAATATAAAATCCTAAGACACAAGAGGACAAGGATGATGATCAAAAAA